>CM042017.1:6495000-6772500 GCA_023525715.1 Cichorium intybus
TTCATTTAATCACTTAATTTTTTTAAAGTTCTATAAGGTTATTTAACTTTTTATTTACTTCTGAAATGGTCACTATGACCGGTTATATAACCGGTCATATTTACCATTTCGAAAATAAATAAAAAGTTAGATAACTTTGTAGAACTTATAAACAAAGTTAAGTGATCGACTAAACACATCAAAAAGTTAAATAATCAAATTTGACACAGGTATTAGTTTTTGAATGAAACGATTTTGAGTTTCTTAATTATTTGGGATGCATTTTGAGTTTTTGACAGACTTTTTGAGCCACACGGCTCACTTTCTTTTTATCTAATTTGTTTGTTATGTCTACTTAAACCGTTATAAACCAAAATTGCTTCCTCCGCTGTTTATTTAAAAATCGATAAAAGCTAATTAAATTTTGAAATAAATACTTAACTCATTTAGAAAACCCATTTTATTGTACTTACAAAGAAGAATATCCTGGATAATATTTGGGAATACTTTGAGAGAGTCAAAACAGAAAATGTCAAAAATTGCCATATTTATGTTGAAGATGGCTCTTAAGCATGCTCAAGGGGTCATTTTTTCTGTCAGTTTGAGCTTCTTGTGTTTGGAAGTTAGTTTCTTTGTGTAAAAATTATGTTGTCAAGAGTTCTGGATCATCCCAAAAAGCTATGGAAAGGGCAAAAATAGAAACAAGAAAACCGGGTGTTGAGAAGCGCAACATGTAGAGGATCATTGCCGTCGCCTCCAAGTACGTCATTCAATTGCCGACCTACAGTCGTACACGCAAGATAAATTACACTCGTAACGTAGGAAAGATAGAAGAATTGTTACGTAGATACACGTAACGCTTTCATGTATATATAGAAAAAGGAAACTGAAAATACAGGATGCACGTCACGTAAATACTAAAATGGACTTATGATATGGATGATATCACCTCATTTTTTAGATTTCTGTATGGTTTAAAGGGAGAAACTAGAAAGAAAAAGATACCTCAAAATGTTCCAAGAGTTGTAAAGAAGTTTCATGCTGGTGTTGATCATGGGCAAAATTGGAATGCATTCAGGCTTCACTTGTTCAACAATCGAGTTTATAAAGTACACAAACTAATACCATGTTTAGTTACTTTCTCAAAAAACGTAAGGTTGTGATACGTTATCGTATTTTTCAAACAAATATGTAATTGTTATCCATTGAGACGATCATATTGGGAGATTGCGAGTGTGTTTTAGCAAAACCTAGCTTTTTTTTTTCTTTCTTTTTGGAACGGTAAATCTAACCCTATTCTAACATACTCTTTAAATTCCACCTATGCCTCTGACGAGGCTTGAACCCTCAACCTCAAAGAGGGAGAGGAACACCTGGTACCGCTGGGTTACAAGTCATTTGGTTAGCAAAACTTAGCTGAAGCTGTAAACTAGAAGTTGGAAGCTATAAGCTGCTGGAAGCCGAAAATTGTAACTTTTATTTGTGTTGAAGTGTTCCGAAAAAATAACTTTTAGTTTCTAAAATTACAAAAAATCAAAATCTAGATGCTCTCAAAAGATACTTAAAATAACCGTTGGATAACTAAAAGTTTATACCGTTGAACTACGAAAAAACAAAATTTGTGATTTTTTTAAAAGCTAAAAGTTAAAAGATTCAAAAACTCTCAAAAGTTCAATGTTAAACACGTCCCTACACATATATTCATATGACCATCTTATAAGCTATAAGTTGGAAGCCGAAAATTGTAACTTTTACTTGTGTTGAAGTGTTCCGAAAAAATAACTTTTAGCTTCTAAAATCTAAATTTGTAAAATTACAAAAAAATCAAAATCTAGAAGGTCTCAAAAGATACTTAAAATAACTTTTGGATAGCTAAAAGTTTATACTGTTGAATGAAAAAAAAAATTGTGAATTTTTTTTAAAAGCTAAAAGTTAAAAGCTTCAAAAAGTCTAAAAAATTCAATGCTAAACACGTATGACCATCTTATTATTTTTTTTATCAAAAAACATTTAACATATTTTGGTTTACGGCCCTACATATATATTCATATGACCATCTTACTATACCCCAAAATGTAATTTGTTGACTATTTATGTTAACCATGAAACCAATTTCAGATTCATATACAATTATCTCATTTCATATGTTTCTTAACCAAAGATGAAAATGGTGTTCATGATTACTTGCACATCAAGAAATATTATCATGGAATATAGCTTTTTTTATATATATATTTAGCATCTTGTTATTACAATTTAACACTTGTTTAAAAAATGTACACCTCCAATTTCATCATTTTCATGTAACTAATAAAACACACGCATATTTTTTTACTCATTAAACAATACCGATTCAAAATCTAAAATATAATCATCATCTGGAACTCAATTTCTTACCACCAAGCTCCATAATACAAGAATTTCTATAATTCATAACTTTCACATAAAAATTAATATTATAGATTCTACAAACACACTTGTTTTAGTGTTTACTTAACACTCTAACTTTAATGTATATCATATAATCAACATGCAATAATCATCCTCCAAGAACTTGTCTAAATTTAAAACCCTAATCTCACCCTTCAACACAAATTAGAAAATTTTAAGGGTTTATACCTTTAATTTGAGCTCATGGTGTTTGATTATTTCATCATCATATTGTTTGCTAACACGAAAAATCGCCATTGGAACCTCTACTACAGAAATGAAATCAACCCAGATTGGAGCATGTCCCCTTTTAATACGTGGCCAGACCTAAAGTGATAACACCTACTACAACCTTGTTGCATGGACAAAGCAAGAGTGTGCTAGGAACATGATAGCTGGCATTTGCATATTATAAAACGAAAACTTTATACGCTCCTCAGCTTTTGAAGTTGTAATGAGATTTCAAATTCAAGCAATTTCTCTTAATTGCACACTATAAAAAGACCTAATCATTTATAAAGTAGATGTATCAACAAGATATGGTTATCTAACTTGAAGGCCTATGAAGTTATACTTTATTGGCGGTGGTGATGACCAAGTGGATGATGAAAACTGTGATTAAAAAAAATATGCTTTTAACACTATACATTTTCTAAGATAGACACTTTTTTTTTCAAACAAATGTGTGATTTTCACAATTGACATCTGCGAATATGTTATATTTATCTGAGGAAAAGTTGGAATTTTTGCAGATACATTTACGAAAATTTCATATTATTCTTAGAAAATGTAAGAGTTAGCCTAAATAACGTAAAGACATAAAAAAAATAACGTACCTTGTAGATCGTCATCATTATCTATCATTTTGTTGAGAGAGAACTTCCATATTTGCAAAAAAATGTAGCGTGAAAAATGCAAAAAGGAAAAAAAAAATTACCTTAAATATGGGGAATCACTACAGTCCCAAATAGGGATGATCAACCGGCCCGAACCGGTTTGGAACCGAGACCGAAAAATAGCAAAACATATAACCAAGAACCGGACCGGAGTGGGTGAGCCGGTGCCGGATCCGATGTCGGTGCCGGTGCTGGTTTTCCGGTTTTTTTGTCGAAGCAACCGGTTTTGAAAGCATGCTTTGATAAATAATCTAAATAATGACTATCTTAAAATTATTTCCAAAGCATGCGTTTGATAATTCATCAATAATCTAATATATATAGTTATGTTATATATCCATTGTTACATTACACGGTCAAATGGAGCTTCAAAGAGTCCTTGCCGACAATGTACGTATGTACTGCAAACTACGTTTTTCAATGCTAAGACTGGGGGAGCAGTCAGCGCATGCTAAGCATGCTGAACTATGCCACGTCAGATTTCAGCATGTTAGCACATGCTGAAAGAATTTGGTGGTAGCAGTCAGCATGTGCTAACCATGCAAAACTAATTTTTTTAAGATTTTTTGTGAAATATTATATTAAAATAAAACACAAACTTTTATGGAAACATAAAAACAAACATTTCATTAAAATTGACGACTCGGATGACATAATTGAAATTGAAATTGTCGACTCGGATGACATAATGAAATTGAAATTGTGGGAAAGGGGATATAAAATGTAGAAGATGTTTGATATTGAAGTTGTGTGGTAAAAATGAATTGAGAGTTGGGTTTATATAGGAAATAAATTTGAATTTTTTTAAATAAAAAAAGGTTTTTTTTTGAATTTTGTGACCGTTCAACGGTCACATGACCGTTGCCACACCGAAAGCGAGCTCGCTGGAAATATGACGAGCTGGGGAAGGCGAAGGCAAAGGCGAGCATGGCGGGAGCAGTTTGGCGAGCTTGGCGACATGCTAAGCGAGTAGTTGGCGAGGGGGGTTAGCGAATTGCTTCCCCCAGCCTAATTAATCACTAAAGGGTTGTGCTATAGCTACCCATTTTTCATATTGTACCCTCCTTGATTCGTCTAACTGATTTGTTTTATCTTAATTTCGTCTTTTATTGTCTTTTCCTTTATTATTATTATTATTATTATTATTATTATTATTAATAAATTTATTATTATTAGCTTTATAAAATAAAGTTATAAGCGTTCGTGTTTATTGATAATCTAATACCTTTTTTTATTCGTTCAAATTTATTCAGTCGTTTATAATCAAGTGGTTGAATTATAATTTATTTTTTATAATATCCTTCGGGTTATACCATTTGTAAGTAATCGAAATTCATGTTATTATTAGCCGGAAACCGTCATTCTTGGTCCGTCGACCCAGACGTAGTATTAGATCAAATTTGCACTATATTATTATTTATATTGTTATTTTTATACATTCGTTCGAATTTGACATAACCGTTTTGATATAATTTGTCATAATTTTATAAAATTATAAACGTCGTTCGTTGTGTCGTAATTACTTTAAAAAAAACTATTGTTTATTGTTACTAAAACGTAAAAATTATAAAAGCTAAATTCATTAATTTGACATTCGTTCAAATTTGACATAACCGTATTGATATAATTTGACATAATTTTATAAATTTATAAACGTCGTTCGATATGCCGTAATTACTTTTAAAAAAATTATTGTTTATTGTTACTAAAAATTATAAAATGTAAATTAATTGTTATTGTTTTTATAATAATAATAATAATAATAATAATAATAAATCAAATATTATTAGTAAAATAAAAGAAAAAGAAAAAAACAACAAACAAAATAGACAAAAGACAAAAGACAAAAGAAAAAAAACTATAAAAAGACAAAAAATCTAATCAGGGTGTATGATTATATAGTAGAGGGTATGTATAGAATCACCCATCACTAAAACGGTGGTTGCTCTTACCCCCTTTTGCAACGACCGCTAATTGTTTCTTCGTTGATTCGAGATGAATTGAGAAAAATGACAGACTCGAAAGGGTGAAAAACTACATGAGCATGATTCTGAACTTGTCGGCTACGTTAGGAATGAAGTCATATTGT
Organism: Cichorium intybus; assembly: GCA_023525715.1. Classification (NCBI taxonomy): domain Eukaryota; kingdom Viridiplantae; phylum Streptophyta; class Magnoliopsida; order Asterales; family Asteraceae; genus Cichorium; species Cichorium intybus. Next base: position 6,500,395 of record CM042017.1, read on the forward strand.
TTTCCAAGAAAAATAATTGATATAGTTTTCCAAGATAAATAATCAAGAAGATTACCGAGAAGAAGAAGTTTGCTGCTGATTAGCGAGAAGAACCGAGAAGAACTATTACACCCACTTAGGTTTTGTGTTGTATTATGTAAGTCGATGGAGTTACACGTAGGGTTATACGGATGCATGCAAGGGACTTTAAAAAACTGGTCCGGTTCCGGTGTATAACCGGTTTTACAAGGACCGAACCGGCTTAAGAACTGGTACCGATTTAAACACTTTACAAGAACAGAGTATCGATTCGAGAATGGCATACCGGTCCGGTTCCGGCGCCGGTCCCGAGTTGGTTCCGGTGCGGTTGGGTTTTGTTGGACCAATTACTCATGCCTAGTCCCAAAATCTCAGCCAATGATCGAGATTTTCACGGCTCACATAACATTTTTGAAGCCTACTAGAGAATTTCCCTAGTGGGTTTTTATCAAAATGATCTAAGTTTTAGAACAATTTTGTTGGAAGTCAAGATTTTTGGAGGCATTCACCTACAAAAATCATAATTATTTTCGTCATTTTCCTAAATTTCGACTAAATCTTGGAAAGTAGTTTATAAACCGGATGAGTTATATTCTATCCAATGGTTTGTAACTGGATTTCAAAAAATTGGGTCAACGGATATTTTGCACCGAATTTTTAGCCGTTACGAAAAAACCGAATATTTATTTGATTAAAAACCGATTTTATCTGTTTTTATTTGTATTTTAAAACCAAATATACTAAATAAATATGAGTTTAATAAAACAATCAGGTTTTTATAGGTTAATTCCAAACCGACTATTTTAAAAACAAAATAAATCGAATCAGAAAAAATAGTTATACAGCTATCCAAATCCAATGCAAAATTCTGATAAGGACCTGTTAGGTGTTGTGTTAATCAAAAGCCGAAGCTGAAAAGTCGAATCCGGTCCAAACCGGCTTTATACTGGTTTCGATTATAACCGATTCTTGTGCACCTATCACCTATGTTAAACACCCTGTTAAATAAATTGTTGATAGCTGGTCCAAAAAAAATAAAAAAATAAATTGTTGATGGACCAAGCTCAACTCAACATAGATGATAAATGTTGTCAATAAATGGATCGCATATCATGGACTTCGAAGTTAGAAGTATACATATTGATTGGGCTGAATATAACAACCTTTTCTTTTGGGCCTGTTTTGTCGGGTTTAAAATTACGTCATCAGACATCAGTTTTAAAACACATTTCATTTCATCGTTAGAGTTGCCCGAACTGATATTTGACGGGATTATGACGAAAACGACAGCCTTATTATTAAGAGATATTGGTATTTAGTGGATGGATAATTGGATATCATCTATATGCATTATATACTTTTTTTTGTTATTTTTACAACTAAATATTTTCTTTTACCGTTAGTTCGGAAATATTTAGTTTATTTTTTTTTCAAAGGTGATTCTACCTGTACCCCCCAAAAAACAAATAACACACACAAAATTACTATGTGTATCCCTATGAATGTGTGTTGGGTGTACATATAAAACAAATTACACACACAAAATTACTATGTGTATCCCAATGAATGTGTGTTGGGAGTACATATAGCACAACCTTTTTTTTCCAATGAAAATGTATAGTTTGTCTTATATTACAACTTATATAATATGTTTCTGTTATGTTTCTTATATTTTTGTTATGGTTCTTTAACTTTAGAGTAAATTACAATTTTGGTCCCTATGGTTGACCCAAAATTGCACCTTTGGTCATCCTTTTCATTTTTCACTCTCATGGTCCCTGTACTGCACCATTTGCTTACACAATTAGTCCCTCGGGCTGTTACCGTTTGTTTTGATCCGTTAAGTGGTGGTAAAATGACGAAAATGCCTTAGGGACCAAAACTGTAAATTCTCAAAAATCAATACAACATGTCTCTCTCTCTCAACCATCGTTTTGCGACTAGATTTCATAGCCAAGCAAGTGCAGTTGCGATAGGAAAACTCTGTAAAATCCAGCAAAGACAGGTTACAACGCCAAACATGGAATTAGCAAAGGAATCAGGTGAATTAATAACGGAAACTTACCACATGTTGCCTCGGTATTTCAATGTATACGAACCACTCTTACGGGATTCAAGATGCTTGCACGTGGTTGGCGGTCAATTTACTGTATGCCACCTCGACCGACTTTTAAAGGTTCAGCTCCGATCAATTTATCAGATCGATTAAACCAAGTGCTTAGATGGGCTTTGGGTTCGGTTGAAATTTTGTTCAGTAGACATTGTCCAATTTGGTATGGCTACACTGGACGCTTAAGATGGCTTGAACGGTTTGCTTACATAAACACAACCATTTATCCAATTACTTCAATTCCTCTTGTCGTCTACTGTACTTTGCCGGTTGTCTGTCTCCTCACCAGAAAGTTCATCATTCCACAAGTTTGCTTTATAACCTCTTTTCCGTCTCATTTTGAAATCAACTTCTTCATCGTAAATTTACTCTTTCGGTTATCTTATAATTGCTACAGATTAGTAATCTCGCGATTCTATGGTTGGCGTCTCTCTTTCTCTCCATTTTCGCAACCGGAATTCTAGAAATGAGATGGAGCGGAGTTGGAATGGATGAGTGGTGGAGAAACGAACAGTTTTGGGTCATCGGAGGTGTTTCTGCCATCTCTTCGCCGTATTCCAAGGTCTCCTCAAAGTCCTCGCCGGAATCGATACTAACTTCACCGTCACGTCAAAGGCATCAGATGAAGACGGTGATTTCGCCGAACTTTACATGTTCAAATGGACGACTCTTCTCATCGCTCCAACAACTCTCTTAATCGTAAACCTAGTCGGAGTGCTCGCCGGGATCTCGTACGCCATCAACAGCGGGTACCAGTCATGAATCCCGTTAGTAATCTCGCAAGAAGCGTAACGTACTGTTAAGATTGGAAGGAGGCGGAGAAGTAATGAGATTTGAACGGTCGGGACACTCCCATTACGCAACATCGGCTACGGTTTGACGACAAATATGATAAAAAGTAAATTTGTAATTTTAGAAATTTCTAGTCGCAAAATGATGGTCGAGAGAGAGAGACCTGTTGTATTGATTTTTGAGAATTTACAATTTTGGTCCCTAATAGCATTTTCGTCATTTTACCACCACTTAACGGATCAAAACAAACGGTAACAGCCCGAGGGACTAATTGTGTAAGCAAATGTGCAGTACAGGAACCATGAGAGTGAAAAATGAAAATGATGACCAAAGGTGCAATTTTGGGTCAACCACATGGACCAAAATTCTAATTTACTCTTAACTTTATGTTAAATTTCAGTAAAAGCCAACCATTTTCTCGAAATTACGGATCTGTTCTTTGGATTTCGGACATGTTTTTGAAATTTTGTAATAATTTTTTTTTGTGACATGCTTAATCCAAAATTCTAAATATGAAACTGGAATTCAACTCATTCCCAAAATGTTGTTTATTTTCACAAATGGCTCAGAAGTCAGTTATAAAGATATAAACTCACAGTTTTAATGGTTATTTTTGTGTTGACTCATTTGTTAATTCGGTCCGGTCGGGTTAAAAATCAATTTCAGTTTCTTTAACCCATTTTTGGTTTAAAAATGTCAAACATGTCAAACCGGTTTGTGATCAAACTGGAACGGTTTTTACAGGATTTATAATGATATAGGCGTCGGAATTTAAAGAAATTTTTTTGCCAAATTTTTTCGAAGACGAGTTCGGTGTCGGAAATTAAAGAAAACTACATGATTTATAAGGATATATAGACAGATGAGCAAAACTTCCGTCTTGCAATATGGTAAAGCGTTTTCAGCCATTTGCGATCCTTTAAGGGGTCAAAAGGATATTTTCTACTTTTAACTTCAAAAAATATGTTTTTCATCTATTCATGATCATGTAAGGGGTTGAAATCTTCTCTGCCTCCGAATCCTCGTATTCTTCTGATAACACTAGCGAACAAGGTTAACGACGGCGAAATAATTTATGGCGGGATTAAACATCGTAGGTAGAGTGCAATAAAATGGGCGATTAGCGGCAAGACCATGTTCGTCAACATCATATCATTTTTACTAGATTCGGGGAGCAGTCGACACGAGATTTTTGAAATTCGAATGAATTGAATGAATTGATAGACACATAAGGTTTCTCACAACGTGTGCTAGATATAGAATAGTGAATGGTGTGTTTATTGCTAAGCGAGTTTCACAGTTTGGTAAGACTTTCGCATTCGTTAAATTATCAAAGTGGATGATGTGATCACTTTGATTTTGAATTTGTGTACTATATGGATTTGGAAGATGAAGTTGCATGCCAATACTACTCATTTTGATCGCCACACCAAAAGTCGTCCACCAAACACGCATTTTACTAAGCCAAATGAAGTACAGATGACTATTAATAGAAACACTAAACAATCAACATATGCGAATGTTTTAAAAGGGGATTAAGTGATGAATTGTAACTGTACTAAAGTTGATCAGGTTGCCATTGTGATTGATGAAGGGCGCATAAACCAAAAGAAATATCTTTTGACACTTGTAGGATACATTCAGGATTTCCGTTCTTTGCCAAACCTTCATTCAATTTGTACTAACGAAGGTTTCTCAAACATTGGTATAAGATATATTTGCTGCTATTTTTAATGTTTTGGATTTTGACTTATTCCAGATTCATTTATGGGGAAAATTCTTGGTTCTTAAAATTTTACCGTGGTCACATGGTTTTTAGATGAAAGAGAGGGTTGTTTGGAAATCTTGTTGAGGGGATGTTGAGTGGTCTCCAAAAGGTTTTTTTAAATGGCAAGCAAGTGGGTGAACTCATGTATTCTGATAACTTGAAGACTCGAATGGCACTAATATATATAGCATTCGTGCTCAGTAGCTGATGGCTCAAACAGTTGGGCTAAGGTTAGGTCGGGTTCTATTCGGGCACAGCCTGCTCACTCTGTTCCAGCTACTGTTGGAATGAATGCAGCCACACCTCCGATCAGTCGGCCTCGTTTAAACCCATGTGAGAAAGCAGCTTTAGTTATGGTTAATAACAAGGATGTGGTTCATGTTACAGAATAGGATGCTCGGTCACTCTGTATAAGGAAGATGTTGAATTGTTGATGAATCAGGTGATGATCTTCATTTTTCTTTTGTTGTCTCTAAAGGACCTACGAAAGGTTTTTCAATGTTGGATCTACTGTTAGCTATAGTCGAATTGTTGATGAATCGGCCACTCTGTATAAGGAAGATGTTGAATTGTTGATGAATCGTGATGATCTTCATTGTTCTTTTGTTGTCTCTAAAGGACATATGGAAGGATTTTCAATGTTGGATCGATTGTCAGCTATAGTCAAAATAAGTAGAGCTATGGGTTATGCAATGACTCAGATGGGAGGAAGAAATTCATGAAGTTATTAATAATTTTGGAGACATGAACGATTGTAAATGAATTTTATCTCACTAAATGTGCAAGGGTTGGGTAAGGAGAAAAAAAGGAGGTTGGTGAATAAGTTATGTCACCATCATTGTGTTAATTTTCTTATGTTTCAAGAAAAAAGATGTCTTAATTGGATTTATTTATAATTAAAAGCTATGTAGGTTAATACTTGTTTTGATTTTGCCTTCATTTAAATTAAGGGTTGCTCAAGAGGTATTATTAGTGTTTGGGACCCAAAATATAACTATTAAACATAGAATTGTTACGTCTGACTATTTTCTAGCTATTGAAAGGATGTGGGTACCTACTACCATGCATTTTCTAGTTATCTTGAAATATGCTCCTCCAGAGGTTGTGTTAAAGAAAGCTCTTTGGTCTTAGTAATTGTAGATTTTGATACGATGTGAAGGTGAAATTTTCAGTATAATTGACTTTAATGAGGTGCGCTTTGAAAGTGAGTGATTTGGTTAAGTGTTTCAAATTCATCTTGCTAACACTTTTAATGAATATATTAGTGATGCGGGGCTGATAGATATCATGCTTCGAGGATATTATTATACTTGGAAGGATGAGTGGGCAACTAAAATAAGCAAGCTTAACAAGTTCTTTCTTTCTTAAGGTATTTTGGAGGTGTTTCCAAAGTTGTCGGGAATAGTTCTTGATCGCAACATCTCAGATCATCAACCATTCTTTTGCATGAGTTCAACGTAGATTATGGTGATCGGGTCATTTTCGGTCAAATAAAATGTTATAATAATGTTAAATTTATATATGTGTAGGAAACATAAAACGGAAGAAATAGACAAAAACCCCACGTCAAATAACGAACATGCACAAATATATGCCAAAAGCAGTAGTCAAAGTGTTAGGCAGAATCTAGTATGCTCTGGTGTGTGTTTGAGGCATGGTAGGATGCCACCTAGGACGCCTAGGAATTTTCAAGGTTTCGAGTTGTGATGTTTTCTTTAGGTAAATCATCATCAGATGCCTACAACGTGTTTACAGGGTGTTGGGAGGCCTAGGATGCCTACATCGTGTTTTCATGACATCATAATACCTGCAAAAATGGCCACGACATGTTGTGATGTGTGCTAGGATGCTACATAGGACAATGTCGACGTTTTCAACACTAAAAAACAGTTTTTCACTTCCTTATAAACAGGGACATCCGCTTATTCGATTTCAAACCTCTCCCCAACAAGTTCCTCTAATTTTGGTAGCCTCTAAACATTTCCAAAGCCTTGTTAATTAAACAAGTTTGGTCAATTCTCGTTGAAGATTCAAGCCTTTGTTCATTGTGTTCATCATCCGCCATTCAAGTCTATAGAAAGAAGACTTCAAGAAGATTATTAATCATTCATCTCATATTTCTTTCATTTTATGTTAGAAATCTTGGGTGTTTCGATTGCTTGGATTCACTGGAGTTGTGATAGACTTCAAATTGAAATATTTCGATGGTATAATCGAAATTTCAACCGGATAAAACTCACTGATGTGAACACAAAATGAAGAAGGTTACGATTTTTGTGTACCAATTCGAATGACCAGAAGAACGGGGATAACATGTGTTTGATAACTAGCGAAAAACTATCATTACGGTTTCAAAACCACCTCACAATTGTTATAGAATCGAGTTTAAATTTGGGTCAAAACCGGGTTTAAGGTTAGGATAAAAAAACTGGGTTTAAAAACACAATTTTGGATTTTCATGCATTTCGACTTTGCCCCTTGGACCCCGCCAGGGGTTGCCACCGTTAGACCCCGCTACTAGGGGCGCTGCCCCAGAACCCCAGTTGTTCAGGGGCTTCGCCTCTAAATACTAGTATACTTCATATCATAATAAACTCAAACAACTGTGCACTCCGCACCACCCTTACTTATTCAATATTTATTAAGATTACATCGGTCAACAAGTTTATCTCATTACACTTAAATAATATTGGTGATTTAACATTTTATCATCCACATCCATGAAGAATTCAATTGTGATCATGTGTATTATTGACGAGATGGAAGGCTAGTTCATTATAGATTACTTTTGGTAAGGTTGTCATGATTTTAGTGTAAAAATTCATGCATTATTACTCAGATTCTGGACAAGGTTTCTTTACTTTCATGAACTAGACATTGTAAATCATGTGGGTAATATCATATTTCCTTTTTTTGTTTAAATGTTTGTCGCTTTTATCGTAATACATTGTATCGCCAAATCATTAGTTGTTTCAATCTCAATCAGTAAAGGAGTTAAGACAATTAATTGATTAACATATATTGTGTCAAGAAATGCTAATGAAACCTAATGTTAATTTATCTTAATTGTAAGACATGATATTGCGAAGCCATTATTTGTGCCTAATCTAATATGAGTAGAGATTAAGACAAGTAATTTGGGTTAACATATTGTGTGCTTAAACTGGATGATTTAATGCTAGTAACTATAATTATGTCTATGTAATTAACATTTAAAAAAATAATTAATTGATAACAGAACTTAAAGTGGTATTGTTTTTATTATTATATAGTTTCAAAAAAATCCTTTGGTTTATTCTTATTTTCTGCATTCATAGTTAAATTCTGCTTTAATTCCATTGGTAATCGTTTATAATTTCCCAAATTTGGCTACTTCTAACACGTTATTGACCACAAACTCCTTGTGGATTTGAAATGACGTTTCCTAACTTGTTAGGTTGGTTGGTTTATTTCGATCATATTAATAATTGTTGATCAAAATTTTGTGTTGTTGTCGGGGAGATTACACACTTAAATTTTTGTTGTCGAACGCACGACTAGGTCAAACCGAGCCACAAGACGATTATTCAACATGATGACTTTAGATAAGTGGTGGTAGAATACATAGACGATGGACAAGAAGAAGCAAACAACATTCCTCAAACCAAAACAATGCCAACAACGGGATTAGCAAAGGTGGCAATAGAGGCAATAGTGATCACAATGGAAGCAATGTCAATATTCAAAACCATAATGGTGGTAATCAGGTTCATGGATATCAAGGCAAACCACCCCCCCCCCCCCCCGCGCACCTTAAGGTGGAAACAATCCTAACTACAACAACCAGAACTATCAAAACTTCGCAACGACGCGGGAAACCAAGGTCATAATTGTTGCTTCGGAAGTCAAGGTGGCCACATGCACATGATGTAGCCAAAATGGTGGATTCATGTATCGCCACCAAACTTGATAGCTGGACAAATCTACTCCCATCTGATAAAAATTTGATCCAAAAATGGCATTATTACACCAAAACCTCACCTTAGATTTAACTTCTAAACACTTTCCCTTATTCCCCCAACCTGAAAATGGCCATGCTTGACCTAAACTGGAATAATGCCATTAGTAACGAACATAATGCTTTACTTGAACAAATTACTTGGTATATCATACCATGGTCCTCCAAGGTTAACATTATCCGGTGTCATTGATTATTCTAGCATAAAGAAGGTGATATTGAGCAGTATAAAGCTCAAATGATTTTTAATGGAAAATCCCAACAAGTTGGGGCTAATTGTGATGAAATGTTTATCCTCATTGTCAAACTTGTCACCATTCTACCATATAAAGCATTACTATGTGTCACAAGCGGCAAAATCATAAACTTAATGTTCAAAATGTCTGTTTACACGGTGATGTTAATGAATACGTTTACATGCACAAACCTCTCGCTTCTCCCATTTGTCTTATCACGGTTATACGTGTAAACTTCGCAACTATATGTGTGTTTTTAAAAAAGCCCATCAAGGTTGGTGTATAACAATGTTTTACGAATTATCTCCCCAACATTGGGTTTTTATGCAACAACTCTTTATTTATTTGCTTATTGACACATAAACGACACTGCTTATATTTTATTATACGTTGTCAATATCCTTTTCACTATCTCGTCAACCAATATCAAGGGAAATCACATTTTTTTTTTTTGGAAACGGCAAATAATACATTACACCAATACTACACCTAAACCACCTAATCCCCTAATCAGATTTGAACCCGAGACCTCAAGTAGGCCGGGTATACTCCTGTGCCGTTGGACCATTAGGTCTTTGGCAGGGAAATCACATACACGGTCCTAAATTGACATTTGAGAAGATAGATTTGGGTCCTTTAAGATAATTGGGCATCTCGATCACTCGCACACCAAATAGCATGTTCCTCCATCAACGCAAATACACCGAGAACATCATCCAAAGTGTTGACATGCAAAATTGCAAAGTTATTCCCACTATGATTGATACCAATTCTAAACTTAGTGTGAATATAAGATCTCTTGTCCAAGATGCCTCTCTTTATCGAAGTCTAGTTGGGGCACTAAAATACCTCACATTTACTCAATTATACATTGGATATGCGTTCCACACATACTCGTGCATGCTTCCTACGAATCGCACTATATTGCCTTAGAATGCATCATATGATTCCTTGAAGGGATCATTAATTATACCCATTCACACATACTAAACTCATTGCTTATATGGATGTTGATTATGTCTAATAACAAACACCAAACGGTACACCTCGGGTTATTGTGTGTTGAGCCTGAATAGTGTGGCGTCGCTGACGTGTTGCAATAACATGTTGGCTATTCTCGAACTCTACTATCCTCTACGTAACGCCACCCTCATAATCGTGACAATGTGGCTACCGTCTATCTATCGGAAAACCATGTTCAACAAACCATATCGAAATGGCCATCCATTTCGTTCAATAAGAGTTCATATTGATGTGTTCGGCTTATTTTGAGAGGATAGAGTATGGTAGATTTTCCAGGAAAACTCGAGTTCAAGACGACTTTACAAACTAAGTACACAACCTACAAGTAATGTATTAAATAGAGTGATTTTTTGAAAAGTTTCATTTTCTGTTACGATTTGCGAACATTCTTATTGTTAGAAAACTAGGGGGTATACCCCCCGCGCGATGCTGCGAGAAGGTCTTACCTGTACATCAGGGAAAAGATCATTTATATTAGCAGTATTAAGGTCAAGTATACAAAAAAACGCATTCATACTTTAATATACACACTCACAAAATATTAGATATTTATCCTATAACTATGAGAGCAAGTTGCGTAATATTTTCCCAAAAAGACCGGTTCAAACAGTAACATGGCAAAATTGCGACCACCTGTGTCACGCAGTTGAGCCAGCAGAAGTACCAGGTGTCTTCGTTTCTTTCATGCGGTCATACCCAGAATCTGCTTCACAGAAAAAAAAATTATGTAACAGTATTAACATAATAATTATCATAGGGCGGTGTGTAATAAGTGTTATAGATAATTGTTAACTAACTATTCCTATTTTAAAGGCATATGACATGTAATGAATAAATAGAAAACTTAAACCTCAAGTAAGATGATTTCACATTGCCTGATGCAACCAAACAATTATTTACATAAAGCTTAATTATTGAACTGTCAAAATATCAGTAATAACAAACAATAACAAAAAGGTATTGTTTAGCAAAGCTTTCAACTTTGAGGGAGATTCAATGAAATGAAAAGAATATAGCCATTTTAGTCGAATGTCTTACTTTTAGCATTCGCATAGCAAAGTCCTAATTTTTTTACCAGAATCATCAGAAACAAAGAGAAAACAATTACATTCAAGCCATTGGATGTCATGATTTCAATCATCAAATTAGTCTAAAATATAAAATTCAACAATGAGAAATAAATAAACAAACATATAAATTATTTATAAGAGAAAGGTGAACGTATATGTGTTAATGTTAAGCTCCAAATTTCAAAAGGTGGAGCAAATTACAACCATTTAAATCACCTAAACAAAAAAAAAAATACTTAAAACCAATGTTATAAAATACTCCATTTAGTCTCTGTTACTCCCATACAACTCTTTCCATAGCTAGAGAAGTGCTTATGCAGAAGTAAAATAAGATGCAAACTGTTAGTGTATCCCACATTGGTGCGACACGGTCCTATAAGTTTGTATATATGTTGGAGTCTCCCCTCTCTCCACAAGGGCTCTTTTGGAGAGACAATCTTGGGCTCCACATATATTTACATGGTATCAGAGCTAGTGTCTCGCACCCCTGAACCTCATCGAGCCTATTGGTATAAGACCGTGTCGCACCAATGTGGGATACACTATATGGAGCCCAAGATTGTCTCTCCAAAAGAGCCCTTGTGGAGAGAGGGGAGACTCCAACATATATACAAACTTATAGGACCGTGTCGCACCAATGTGGGATACACTAACACTCCCCCTCAGAGACGTAGGCTCGATGAGGTTACAGGGGTGCGAGACACCGGCTCTGATACCATGTAAATATATACCAATGTGGGATACATTAACATATTATAATACAATAAAGGAGAAATTGATTAGAAAGAGGATCACACATGTTTTCTGTGTTCGTCATCTACTCCTCAATTCCTATGGATAACCAGAGTCTTAATAGCCTAATGTAAAACAAAGAATAAATTAATATGCAATTGTATATGATAAAATATCATAGAGTTAAGAAAAGAACCAAAACTAAGGCCCCGTTTGGATGTGCTTATAAAACTGCTTATTGACTTGTTGGTTTTTTGGAAAAATCATAAGCTAATAAGTAAGGGACTCCTTACTCATTAAAAACTGCTTATTTCCTCTTCTTTATGACTTATAAGTAGTTTTTAATAAGTAAGGAGACCCTTACTTATTGGCTTATGACTTTTCAAAAATTCCAATAAGTCAATAAGAAGTTTTATAAGCACATCCAAACAGGCACTAATATTATTGGTATATGTTATTGCAAGCATACTTTTCAGTATATCAGCAAATCTCGGCCTACTTTCTAGGATATCATCGAATCTCAATCTCTCCTTCAAATATTTTCCGACACTCCAAACACAAACATGACCAAAATAGACTAAAAAATTGATCAAATGCGATTTTAAAAACTTCCCAAAATTTTGGGAAGGGCTTAAAAATTTCGATGTATTTGATTTTTGAAAGTTGAAACACATATCAGAGCAAGATTTCTCATTTTGATGGTACATATCCGCGTTCAATATTCTCTGTAGAATCTCAGGTTTGTTCGATTTTTCAGTTTAGAGCATCCCTCATATGTTTAGAGTAAAAAAAACAGGTCTCGCGCTATGAGTGTTGGTGGTGGGTGAGACGATGGTGGTGGTGATGCTGGTAATTTTCCATCCTTTTCTTCCTAATCTTTGTATTGTATCTGTTGGGGATAAGGATCAAAGACTCAAAATGTTTACAAGAAAATAGAGATAAATGCGGAGGATAAATGCTACAACAAACTTTTATTATCTATCCATAATTTGAAACGTACAAACAGAGCCTAATATATATACAACATAAATAACTGTCAAATGACAGTTAATGATCCAACCAATGTAACAGTTCATGAAACCATCACAATGGTTCATACTACGAAATCATTAATCTAATAATTATATATCTAATAAACACCATTAAATGAATCTAGCTTAACATTTAACATACCCCCTTAAGCTAGATTATTTTCTTTCCCAACGTATCCATCATCTTCAAGGTTTAATCTTCAAACATCATCATCCATCACCTTGCTTCTTTTCCACAAGGACATCATCATCATTATACCATGCATCATCAACCAAAGCTTCAAGTTCCCCAATTGCCATGAACACCATATCTCCATCTTCATTTTCTTTTTCACAGATGAAATTTGCATTTTTACTCTCATCCTCCTTTCGTTTCTTGCAGTATTTCATAATGTGTCCTAGTTTGTGACAGTAATAGCATTTAGTTTCAGACAGGGATTTCTCATACTCGTTACCTTTTACCCTTTTGGAAACCTGTGAATGAAAGGCTTGTTCTGTAGTGTTGTCATCAAAGTTCCTTATCCTAAATTCATGGGATTGAAGTATCCCCAAGAGATTTTCCATGGATAAACTGGACAGATCCTTTGATTCTTCCACTGCTACAACAACATATTCGAATTTACGCGTGAGACTCCTTAGTATCTTTTGAACAACCCTCTTTTCTTCGATATCTTCCCCATTTAATCTTATTTGATTAGTCAATGAAATCACACGGTTGTAAAAATCTTCTACAGTTTCAGATTCTTTCATTCTCAGACCATCAAACTCACAACGCAGGGTTTGCAACCGCACTGCCTTTACCCTATCTTCTCCCTTGTACGTTTTTTGCAAGGCATCCCATGCATCCTTTGAAGTAACAGATTTAGAGATTCTTTCAAAGATGGCCTCATCTACTGCTTGGTAGATTAGGAATAAGGCTTTCCTATCCTTCTTTTTATTTTCTTTCAATTCATTGGTTTGCTGTTGAGTCATACCTGTGATGTTTGCAGGTTCATTCAAGCTGTTTTCCACCATACTCCATAGATCTTGTGACTCAAATAGGACTTTCATTTGTATACTCCATTGATGATAGTTTCGAGTAGTTAATTTTGGGATTTGTGATTGCAGCGAATTTCCAGTGAAAGATGCCATCCTTGCGATTTACTTCTGTTCTTCTGCGATTTTTTGTGATTTGAAAGAACCAACAACCGTGGCTCTGATACCACTTTGTTGGGGATAAGGATCGAAGACTCAAAATGTTTACAAGAAAATAGAGATAAATGCGGAGGATAAATGCTACAACAAACTTTTATTATCTATCCATAATCTGAAACGTACAAACAGAGCCTAATATATATACAACATAAATAACTGTCAAATGACAGTTAATGATCCAACCAATGTAACGGTTCATGAAACCATCACAATGGTTCATACTACGAAATCATTAATCTAATAATTATATATCTAATAAACACCATTAAATGAATCTAGCTTAACATTTAACAGTATCGCGTCGATCGTTTCTTCCCTCATGAGCGCCACATGGACATAGAGATACAAAGAACGGAGCACTGGGGAAGGCGAAGCTAGGTGAGGAAGGCGAGTGGTGACGGCGGAGATGATATAAAGCGGATAAAGATATAATATATCAAAGAAAACATGTAAATGAGGCGGTAAAATAAAGTAAAGGTGTCGTGAGAAGGAAAAACGGAGGTGGCGAAAGGGGAGACCGTCGAAAGCTTGAAGCGAACACGTAGGGCTAATATAAATGGGATGTGACGGAAGCAGAATGGAGCTGCTACTGTTCATCCTTTCATAATTGTTAGTATTATTAATAACATATAAGTAATGTTTTAAATATAAATATGCAAATAAAAAATAACATATAAATTAAAGGTTTAACATATAGAATAGAGGAGGCTAAAATGAAACTTTTAAAAAATCACCTTATTTTTAAAAAGGGAATAAAAAGCACCCCATTTGCACAAAAAGACACCAATTATACAAAAAAAAAAAAAAAAAAAAAAACTCCAACAAGCGTCATTCGCACCAAAAATCTTCTTTATGTCATGTACGAAAATTAAAAAACAATATGTCACTTTCAAAGTCAAAATCTCTCTTAGGACCTTTTTTAAATCATTTGCACATAGATTTCTTCTCCTGATGAATAATGCCGAATTACATGCAAAACTACACGCGCAAAACGACGTCATTTCTTCCTTTGCCGGCCATCAACCTCCTTTAAAAACTTCAACAAAATCTTAGTGTTCTCAGCCAACTTTCGGGCATTAATTTTTTTCTTCGAAGCCTGATCACGTAGCAAGTTCGTGTGCTTGCATACATCTCTTAATGGATCAACGGCGATTCAGTAAAAACGCAGGAAATGAGAACCTACAAAAGAAATTGGCTGAAAATAGACGGAAAGGGAGTCGGGGACAAGAACAAGTCCCTGACATTGCTGATTTCATGAACGATATGTTTTTTGGAGCTGTAAATAACGAGAAAAAAGTGTATAATCTTAGTGGTGGTGGCGGTGACGTTATAGATGAAGATGATGATTTTGATTCGAGTACCCGCAGTACGAGTAGTAGGTTGACTCAAGAGTGGCTAGAGGAGGCGAAGAAGCTAATGGCTTCTTCGCCTGGCCGTGGGTCAACACGAGCCGAGGGGAATTCACCTTCTCGGCTCAATGGGTCGCCTAGATTTGGTGTGACAGGGCCTAGACTGTCCACTTCATCATTAGCGGAGAGAGACCCTCTCTCCCGATCTGCTAGAAGGTATTTCTTCCTATTATAACATTTTATTAAAAGTCTAATAAATTATATTAATGTTACCTAATTACACAACACATTTCTCTTATAATTAGATAGAAACTTGTACTACAATTGCTATAAATTGATATACTTTTCAAAATAAAATGAATTAATAAGAAAAAAGTTGAAACTAAAAATTTCTTGTTGAAGATGCTGTCATACATAAATATATGAAAGTTCATTGTTATTTCATGCATTAGACTCTTAATTTAAACTCGCATAAAAATCAACATAACTTATCTTTTAATTATTTGTATTACTTCGTCATATTTTGAATTTAAATTTAAACATGTACTTAATATAAAATATAAATATTATATGTAGTCTATCAATTTTAACTAGTACCAAAAAATGATCGAATTTAGTTAGATTTATAACAACTCAACTCATGGTTGTTATCAGTACTTTCAAACTCGTTTTATCATTTATGAAACTTTTCGAGCCGAGACAACAAGATTCGTGGAGCTATCAGCTATATTAAATGGAATTATGGAATTTTGATGTTGAATATTGTTTGATCATGTAAACTGAAAATACAGGCACAGGTCGGTAGATGGATTCACCGAAGAAATCTTGACGAAATCTTCAAAGCATAGTCACAGTCGTAACAATTCCCAGACCGCCATTGACGCGTTTTCGAACGCTCCTCCTCCAGCTGCCGATGGATCTCCTGCTTCCGCTGTGCAGAAATGGTTCTCCAACATCCTCAAACCACCCATTGCCGGCGATCCTAAGTCCACTGCGTCACCCGCCGCGACAACACCTCCGGACATTATCCCACCTCGATTATCGACCCACCGCCGTTCCCGTTTCGAAAACCAATCCTCTCCACCGCTTCCACCAACATCACCCTCTCCCACCCACCACACCACCGCGGCGGCCGACCCAGCTGCTGCCCTTGTCCCACCTCGACTATCCACCCACCGCAGATCCAGATTTCAGAACGACCCCAATGCAGCCCAACCCCAGATAATGCCAACCAAAAGAATCATTAAAACCACCACCAGCACTACTCCGGCGGACCCCAGAGTGCTATCTCCGCCTAAGCACCTCCTTGAATCGTCTCAACGGAGATCAATATCATCCTCCACATGCTCTTTTCCAGAGAAACATATCCTTTCCCCGCCTCGGAATCTAGTGGAATCAGCTCAACGGAGATCGATTTCATCATCCACATGCTACACGGACAAAATCTCGATGAAATCCAGTCCTATACATGGCGAAGTAAATGATTCAGAATTAGGTCAACTGGATCTTAATGGGTTCTTGAAGGAGCAACGAATCAAAATTCTAAAGCTACTGAATGGGGAAATCAAAGGGAAAGCAAAGATTGTGCTCTCTGGACATTCAAACAGTTAAGTTTAATTTTCTTTGAATTCAATTAAGAGTCTTTTTTTCTTATGTCACCACGGGTTTCAATTGTAGACGGAAAATATAATATTTCTGAATGAACAATGCAGGTACAAGTTCAATGGTGGCGGCGATCTGCCATGCATGGTTGTTGGATACTAGGATGAGAAGTAAAAGGCATGCGGTTGTTGCGGGCGGCGGTAGCACCATGGAAATGGTGGTGCCGGTTTTGAATGTGAGAAGGGAAAAAATGTGGAAGCAGAGGCAGGCCGCCTGGCTCTTCCACCATGCCGGCGTTGATGCCGCCTCCATCCTCTTCGCCAACGAGGTTTCCTGTTCAATTCTTAATTACTCTTCGTATTCATATCGTAATGTTACATTTTATGTACGGTTGCTTAATTCGTTGCCACTTGTCGATGCCAGATTGAATTGGAGGTCTTAATGATGAACAAGCAGTTAAGCATCCTTGTCGTCGGCCAAGACATCCTCAAGACTAATGGCGAGGTACAAATTAATGACTATAATCTATTTTTCTACATCGTTTGACTTTTTCCTATTACTATTGAATAAAATACACAAAGTAGATTTCTTTTCATCAAATATTGTCCATAGACTGGTACACTTATGGTTAGTTTGTATAAGATGAAATTTTTAGTTATGGATTAAACTTGATCATAATTGATTAAACTCAATCACATAAGGATGTCAAGTTGATATTTGATGGATTTGAAGTCTAATGTCATTGAACTGCCCAACAAGAAAACAAATTGTTTAGAAATATGTTTCATTAAACTTTTTTCCATAGAATTCAGTACATTATAGAAATTACATGATACTGTTGTATGTGACATTTTATAGAGTTCAATAGATAAAAACTTGTCTGACTAATGTTTTTTGTCAAAATATTTCATTTTGTATGTCAATAGGTTGGATCAAAGTGCACGACCCTTACGGATAATTATTGTGAAGATGCATACGATCTACTTCAAAACCCCGTTTTGAAGAAACTAATGGTAAATAACATGAACTCGTGTTCATTTCCTATGAATTGTGATGTAGTTTTTATAACAAAATATTCTTGCTCTAACATTTAGTTAATTATGTTATGTAAATCAGCTCGCGGGTATTTTACTAGACACACAAAATCTAAACGCGACTACAACAAAAGATACCGAGGCTGCGCGGTTGCTTTCGGTTGGCTCTGCACCCAACTATGGAAATAGTTTGTATGATCAATGTATGCTTCTTAGTTTCATCCTCTCTTTGCCCGAAAATAACTGTTGCATTTTTTATAATTAAATGTTATGTTCATGTATTAGATACACTTTAATGTTAAATGACAATTTTATTCTTGGTAACGATTGTTTTCGTCCACGAGTCATAAATTCTAGATTGTGGTTGCAGTGACACAAGAACAAAGAGACAGTGCTTTCTTTGAAGCTTTAAGGCAGAACTACGGGAAGCCTCCTAATGAGAGTAAGTTTTCATGCTCTTCATGCTCTTATTAAAGACATATCCCGTTTCTTTTTCTATTTTTTTCTCGATTTTTTATTAATACGTGTTTGGGATTTGGCCCGAAATGATTGGGCCATTTTTGGACAGACTTTGACCAGACGGGTCTTTTAGGCCCACTCCATGTGAGCTCATTTTGTCCACATGCCATGTTTGTGTATTTTTTTAAAGAACGTGTTTGTATTACAGGCAACCATGAGAGGCCATCACCTTCCGAAGACAAAGTTCACGAGAGAAAGAATCCATCCCCGAAAACATTCGAAAACGGTTCAAGAAAGGATTCAGATCAAGCTAAAATCGATACTCGTGCACCATTAGGTACTAGCTTTCGTCGTATATACGATTTTAAAACATTAAAAACCTTATCATAATTCATGATCTATCAATTATTTCATCCTTTAACGATATAAAGTTATCGATAATTCTAACACCATTTTCTCATGTCAGCTAAACCAAAACCGCCAACAAAACAATCTCCGTCACCGGCAAAATTGGGTGAAGCCCCTCGCGACAAAGGAAAGAACCCGTTTTTCTTAGCGAAATGGTTTGGTTTTGGAAAGTGACTTTTGATGATTTGATTTATTCTTTTTCTCTCGACATATGTATTATTGTTTTGGTATAAAAAATAAATTGTGAATCAGTTCTTTAAACATCTATATATGTTTATCAATCTATATCTCTTATATAGGCTACTTATAATGTGGTTTAAGATAAATATTTATCTTAAATTCTATTTATATAATTTTTAATGTGCTAAACTTATTCATTATTTTAATTTTAATATCAATCGTATCAATCTTTCCAGCACTAATCCTTGTGCTAATTCTTGGGGTCCATAGAATTAATTTTTCACTTTTTAACTTAATATATACTGAATTTGTCAAGTTAAATATACCGTTAAAATATTCAGAATTTTAAGATAATTGGACATTTTTATATGTTTGTTAAATATAAAACCTAAGAAAAATGTCAGATAAACAAAAAAGAATATATAAAAAGCTATTTTTAAACATTTGTAAATATTTTTGTTATAAGTAGTTTTTAAATTCATTAACAATATAATATCTCAAAATAACATTAAATTGAAAGTTATATTAAATTTAATATAAAATTAAAAAGTACATTATTTTGGAAATAATGATTGGTATTTAAAAAAATATCATTAAATTGAATAATGACCAAATAAGCATCTTTTATGTTAAATTAATATAAAAATGATTAACACCAAAATTAAATAAAATTTTATATAAAAATTTATTCGCATGCAATTTACATAAAAAACTCATTGAAATCATATGATTCGCATATTAAATTGTTTTTATTTTATGAATCGTCAGAGTCGGTCCGTTAAGTTTGAAAACACTGTACAAAAAGTAAAAAAAGTGCCCTCAAATATTGTTGTTTTATATATAAACAAAATTCATTTAATACTACGATAATATTCGACACTTAATAAATCATTATAAATAATAAGCAAAAAATTACAAACAGAAAACTTGTGTTCATTAGCGACGGAATAGATACAGATAGCGACAAATTAGTGACGGAATAGCAACGGATTACTGACGAAACCACGGCAAAATGAAACTTTTTCTTGCCCCTTTACGACATCGGTCGTGAGTGGTCACACCTCCCGCACTCCCTCAAGGCCGACCCTGTGAATTGTATTCGATTTAACTCTTTAACTTTCAACATTTAATAATGTCTATATATTTATGAAAATGGTGAACCATACTATTTAGATGACTCACGTATACCATTCCTACAACATATCACGTGAGAAGTAAATAATAGAGCACTAACAATATTTCGGGCATGCTCGGTTTTGAAGATGAAAAATCCTTTGTGTAATTTCGTATTTCACTCATTAGATGTGGACACATCTTATTGTATGGTTCAACATACAATGTTTTATATCAAATTTTGATTTCAATATAAATATTCTAATATAGTTATTTATAAGAATGTGTATATTTGTTTATTTTTAACTAGGCGAATGCCCGCGCGTTGCGCAGGAAGAAAATTATATGGTTAAAATATAGACAATAAACGTTATTATCATACCATATTTAAAAAAACTTATATAAAATGTCTTTATTATTTTCAATTATAAGATAATAGATACATGTATCAAAATTTTAGAAGAAAAAAAAATATTAAAATTACAATAAATGAATACAATTCATGAAATAAAGAATTAATATGGTTCAAGATAAATAGTTATCTCAAACTACATGATTTTAGTATCATCTACCTACACTTTGTGCGATAAAATTGAGGGACATTGTATGTATTTTGCTATAGTTTTGCAAAGGCTTTCATTGACACTCAAATATTTTGAATAACACTTTTATTGATAAGAATAGAGACATATTTCAATGGTGTTTACTGTATGATTTATAATCAAAACCGCACATCGCACCAATTATGCGATTTGGGATTTTGAAAAGCACAAACTGTATCACGAAAGTTTAAAATTGGATTGCACAGTATGGAGCATTTTGCTTCGTGCAACTTGATGAAAGAATACAAAAGTTCATATCGAGATGGACCTGCTGTATTTTTAAAGTTCAAACTCATTAAAATATAATATATAAAACTTTTACTGTATATTTCTTTGAAATTTAATATTTGGAAATGTTTCCAACAATAAAAACTGACTAATCATCATTTATATAGTTGTTTTACTTTGAGGAGGTCATTTATTTATAGAATAAAAAAATTTCTTAAGTTTGTTTATCATGACGATGTGGGATCAAATTTTCTTTTATAGTGTGCTATTTTATTTCATTTTCTTATCCCACATCGCTTAAGAAACATAACTAAAGTGAAATCAAACATCTATAAGTAAAGAGGCTAATATATTTCTCATCCCACATAGTTTAATAAACAAATTCCAATGGAAAGCAAGTCTTTATAAGTAGAGTGGCTAAAACTATTTCCCTTATATATTTGTTCTTTTGTGTTATTGATTGTAACCGGCTTAGACAACGGTTAAAAAATTCAATGAACCATTGGTTCGAGTTTTAAGACCGATTTCGTAAAATTAGGATGGGTACCCACCGGTGCCCACTTCTATTTTTCTAGAAGTATTCAAATTAATGTGTTACATGATAAGAATTCATCCACATTGATTGAACGATGTTCAAACATATATTGTTTGAAAATTTTATATAAATAAATATTATTAAATCGAAAAATGTTATCAACGTTGTCACCACATATTGAACATGACGCTATGAACTTGCAACCTAATCGATTTTTAATAGTTTTAACCCAATTTAATATTCATCTTTTTAGTTTCAATATTTTTGAAGCTAAAACAAAATAGTAAAATCAATTGAAACTATGAGATAAAAACATGTTTTTTATAAATTGACTGCTAATTAATAATACATAATAGTTCAACTTAGTTTGTTTGAATAATGCTTAAACGTTTGCTATTCAAAAAATTTATGTACATATATCGCGGTAAATCTAAAAAACATCAACACTATTGTCATTTTTTACTACGACATACTTAAAAGTCATATTATGATCAAGATTGATACATAATGGAATCAAATGAGTGGTATCATATAAGGGAAAGATGAAAGGTTAGATAGATGTGTGAAGCAATGTGGGACAATGAAAAAATCAAAATAATATGGTAAAAGATAAATTATTAATGTTGAATCACATTGTTTTGAATATCTTTTTATATGAGATAGTTAAAACGTTCCCAAATGAAAACTTTTATGTATATACATACTCTTGAGTTGAAAAATGTTTACAAACGACATATAAGCTTTCAACCTAATCAAGTTTTTAAAAGTTTTGAGCAATTTTAATTTTCATTTTTGAGTTTCTATACTTCAAGAAGTTGAAACTAAATAATAGAATACTTTAAAACTTTGCGATAAAAACTTGTTTTATGATAAAATGATCACTAATAGTAGACTTGAAAGTCATAATATGATCAAACTTGATGGATAGTGGAAGCAAATAAGTGACATTATATAAGAGAAAGATGGAATGTCATATATGTATGTGAATCAATGTGGGACAAAGAGAAAAAAATTCAAATTAATATGGTTATATTTTTATTAGAAATACAACAATAATACTTTATTATAGTCTTTTTTAAATACACATATTTTATATATAATTTACTAAGTATTTTGTAAAAACCATTATCAAATGTAAGTGTTAATTATATTTTTATTAAAAATGCAAGAACAATACTTTATTATAGTCTTTATTGAATACACATAGTTTAGATGATTATAAAAAATATGGTTATTATAAAGCAATTAGTAAGAATTATAAAAAGAAATTTGAAAAGTCATTGGAAATATGAAAAGACATGGAAGTTTCAAATCAATGTGGTGCTTGGAAATATGCTTCTTTTATAAGATATATAGATTATATAAATTATTTATACACACGTAAAGAGTATAGTTTTCATATATAAGAAACACAAAATTACGTACTTTGTCTTTGCAATTTTAACAAAGATGATTCTTAATTTGGTAGGTTATATAATTGTTTTTATTTTTGAACTGATATAGAAAAAATGATTTGATAAACATAGTCAAGGAAACGGGAAGACCCTACTTCTTTCAAATTTACGTTTATTTATCTAGTTATTTATTTTTTCTAAAATATTCTCATTTTTCACATATATTTGATATATATATTTTTAGAGAAATTGCATGTATTCTTACTTGTTGTTCCTATTCATCTTACTACCAATGTGAAATTATGACATGTGTCACATTTAATAAAAATAATAATATTTTAATACACATGTCACAATTTAATATGAATAGGAATATGAGTAGGAACAAAAGATAGGAATAAATACAAATTTCTCATTTTTAAGAGTAAATTACAATTTTGGTCCCTGTGGTTTGCATGAAATTTCACTCTTGGTCATCCTTTTGGTTTTCCACGCTCAAGGTCCCTGAACCGGTTGTTTGCTTACACATTTGGTCCCTCGTCAAAGTTAAATGACCAAACTGCCCTTTTATAATTTCTTTTTCATTTTTCTTTTAATGTAAACTTTATTAAATTAATTAAAACAAATAAAAAAGTAAACAAAACGTTTCCGGTGACAACTCTTCCTCACTGCTATCTTCTCCTCCACCACCACCGCCCCACCGCCACATGTCTGAAATTGAGCAGAACTAGAAAACCCACAACCACTGCCATTATTCACATTCATCGCCTCACATTCAAAACATAATGGATTAAGTATGTGGGCCCTTTTAATTAATTAGGGATTCAAGCCTACTAGCGATCAACCGTCAATGCCTCTGCGCTTCAGCTTCTCGATTCCATTGTCGCCGGCGACGTCTCCCCGTATCGTTTGTGATCTGCCACAGTGAACAAGTATGTTCTGCTTATTCAACACTTCTATCTATTTCCAGTATCTTGTTCGATCATTGGAACCCTCCCGCTGAAAATAAAACACATAGAGTTAGGGTTTGGTGGTGCAAGAGACAGACAAGAAGATTTGATTTTTCTGGACCAACTGGAATACTAACTGTAGATGTGGTTTTGATTTTTTCTGGATTTGATGCAAGTTTTTGAACACCGAGTTTTGACTTTTTTTGGATCCTTCTAGTTGAAATCACAGACAGACTTTAGGTTCGAGTTTGTTAGAAATCGAGGTTTTGGATTTTCTTTTCTGGTTGAACTTGTGGATTGAAATCGTGCTTTCTTTTTTCTGGTTTCTGGTTCTCCAGTGATGAATTTTGATTCACGTTTTTTCCGATTGAAGCCAGATTTCTTTTTCTGATTTAAGATTTCTCCGTTTCTCTATCTCTCTTACGTCCTTCTCTCAGAAACTTGGTTTTCTTTTCTTGTGTTCTGGCTTTTCTGATGGTGTCTCACTGGCTATTTTCTGATTTGTGGTTTCTCCAATGGTGGTGGTCGTGACTTACGGTGTTGCTCCAGTCGTACCAGGAGACAACCTTCACCATATCGTCGCCTATAACCATTGTCAATGACGAGTGAATAGTGGACGAAACATCATATATGGATTTGGGAACGGGAGAAACAGAAAAGGGGCGACGGAGACGACGCAAGGAATCCGACGGTCGATGAACATGCTGCCGGAGAAAGACGTAGTGAGGTAGGGTTGAGGAAGAGTTGTCACCGGAAACATTTTGTTTACTTTTTTTATTTTTTTTAATTAATTTAATAAAGTTTACATTAAAAGAAAAATGAAAAGGAAATTATAAAAGGGCAGTTTGGTCATTTAAGTTGGACGAGGGACCAAATGTGTAAGCAAACAACCAGTTCAGGGACCTTGAGCGTGAAAAACCAAAACGATGACCAAGAGTGAAATTTCATGCAAACCACAGGGACCAAAATTGTAATTTACTCTTTTTTTAAACAATGAGTCAAAATTGGTTTTACTAAATTTAGCTCGGTGATCAATATCAGATCCAAATGAGGAATTATTGTGCAAATCTATGATCCGGTGTGTGTTTTCCAAATCGCTTTTAGGGTCCCCAACTCTCCTCTATCGATGTGCATCATTCACCATTTCATCCCCACCCTACCCCACCGCAATCTTGATACATCACCCCCCGTATTAGTTGTCGTCATATGTTGCATAATCCAATTTGACGCATAACCGAAGCATGTTAGATGCAGTGTAACACTGACCAAAACTAGGTGATTTATAGTAGAAAATTATTTTATTGTAGAGTAACTTTTTCATGTAGCACAATCACAAAATTTGTCTAGCCGATGCATAATGTATAAGTTATTTTCTTTAGTTTCTAAAGGTATACAATTCCTTTAATTTATAATTCTATAAAATCTTTTTACAATATTAAGTACTGTTGAAATTGAAGAACGGAATATTGATTTTTTTAATTAAAAAATATAAACTTTCCAATTATATCATTTTAAAGGGTAATATGGACTTTTTATATTTTTTCAGTTATGGAATATGAGATTTTTAGGGTACCAAATTTCGGATTTAAATTCTAATTTCAAATTCAAAATCAATTTTATTTTTAAATTCACACTTTGGGTTTGTTACAATTCTAAGAAAATTGTATACTTAATTTCAGTTCTTATTCTAAATTATTAATCGTGTACATTCTATTAGAATGAACTATAAAAGCGTACATCAGAATGACTAGTATTCTTAAAGATTGATATTGTGTATTTTGAAAATAAATTAAAATTCTGGTAGAATGAATTACAAAATCATACTTATATGAATTACAAAATCAGATTTATATTATATTGTGTAACATAAAAATGACTAGAATAATACATTAGAATCTAATATATAAAACATCATGACATTCTATGAGAATTACATTCTGGGATACTGACATTCTGTCAAAATGACTGCTTTGAAATCAAACTTTAGGGCTTCTTCTCTATTTCTTGTATGTTTTGAATGCACAACGAATAATCATGCAACATCAGAATAATCTTCTCGCCAGTTAGAATGAACCATAACATTGATCCCATAATTACAAAAACTTTCTATTAGAATGATACATATTCTCCCAGAAGAAATCGAAGAAAGGGTTCGAGAGCTTGGCTTGATGGTGAATCGGTAGTGGTGCATGCGGTTGATGTTGAACCAGTGGTGCTATAGGATGTAGCAGATAATCATGGTGGCGGGTTGTTTACCGTTTCACAGCTACTGTATGTGAAGTCCAAAGGGATGGAGGTTGTGGCAGATGATTTCCACGGGTGGCGATGGGAAGCTGATGGCGGCAGACATCGGTCAGTGGTGTTCACAGGAGGCGTGAGAAGATAAATGTGGCGGAGGATCTATGAGGGTGTCGATGGCAGCTAGGGTAAGTAGTTATTAGGATTCCATAATTATATATAAGTCCAAATTACCATAATTATAGGAATTGATTTAAATTCAATTAAATGATTTATAAATCAATTGACAAAAATACCCTTGGTTATTCTAGGCTTCTGATGGGGTCTTACGTCCACACAATAATTATAGTTTTTTAATATATCCTATATATATATATATATATATATATATATATATATATATATATATATATATATATATATATATATATATATATATATATATATATATATATATATATATATAGGGCTAGGTTATATTAAGAACCACAATTATTGTGTGGTCGTAAGGACGAATCTGGTTCATAGATTTCTAATGATTACTGGTTGTGATTAATTACAGAATATTTATTTTTTTAATTAAAAAATTATCTACTTTCCAGTTATCATTCTAAAGGGTAATATGGACCTTTTATGTTTTTTCAAATATGGAATGTGAGATTTTCATAGGATTAAATTTCAAAATTAAATTAAATTTCAAATTTGAATTCGGATTTATTTTCAAATTCAACCTTTGATTCAGTTACAATTCTAATAAAGATGTAAAATTTATTTCGATTCTTATCCTGAGTTCTTAGTTACTTACATTGTATCAAAATGAATTACAAAATCCTAGAAAATCATGTTCATATGAAAGTAAGTTAAGATTCTATTAGAATGAATTACAAAATCATAATTACATATTCTGTTGGATTGAAGTACATAGTTAAAAATCTCCAAGAATTTTGATACAATACAAATTTCTTCTTTATTTCTTGACAAAATACAATTTCATTCTTGACAGAATTCTGATAGAATACTATATCACTTTCAAAAGCTTCTTCTTTATTTCTTCTATTTTCTAATTACACAAAGATTTACCCAGAATCTACAAGAATCTCAACTTATCTCTCCATAACATTGATCGCAATGTGTGCAGGGGCGGAACCAGAAATGTGGGGCAGGGGTGGCACAAAATTTTTTTTACGGAATATAATAAGATTAAAAATTTAAAAGTACGATTACATTAAATATAATAAACAAGTGTAGATATTACATTTTAAATTTGACACCTCCTTGTACACATCTTTTGAAAACGATCCATTACATCTTTTCAAAGCTTGCAATTGGAGTAGTTGTAGTTGTAGGTAGTGGACTTTGTGATCTTTGAGGAATTGCATTTACATTAGAAACCGAAGGAATTGATGCATTAGAACATGATCTTTTGGAAGATCATTCACCATTTTCATTACAACTTTGTGATCTCTTTAAAAAAGACCCAATGCTACTCTACAATGGAAACATCATCAACACAATCAATTAACCATTTCAATGGAAACATCACAAACAATAATTTCATCAACAAAATCAATTAATTAACACAATCAATCAACTAATTCAATGGAAACATCAAAAACAATAATTTCACCAATACAATCAATTAACCAATATTAATTTCACCAACATAATCAATAATTTCAAGAAATAAATAAATAATTTCATGAACTTCAATAACATATACTTACTTGTTTCATTCTAGCTTTCTAGGGTTTGAATTTTGAAGAAAGGTCAAAATTGGGATTTGGGGTTAATAATTTCGGAATTGCTTCAGGCTACAAGAGTACAACTTCCATTTTCGAAATTGGTTGAGGTGGTTTTCGGATTGCTTGATTTGCTTCAGCCGACAGCTTGAATGAGGCTCAGGTCAGGCGCCTTTTTTTTTCTTTTGAGTTCGATTCAGCGAGACAGGAACAAAAGCCAAAGAGCTGGCGTAATTAATTCTTGCGTTGGGCTGCTATTAATTAATTCAGGCGCCTTTTTTTTCCTTGCTGGGCCTTTTCTTTCCTGCGTTGGGCTGCTGCTAATTAATTCCTTTTTTTTTGGGCTGCAGTGTATATATGGGCTACTTCTAGAGGAATTTTGAGTAGTGGCCCGTGCCATTATGGGCTAAAGCCCAAATCCGCCCCTGAATGTGTGTGTTTCCATCCCCAAAATCTTCAAGAATTCTGACAGAATACCATGTCATTATTGACAAAATACAATTCTCATAGAATACAAATAGTATTCTAAAAGAATTACTACGTAATGTGCGTTTTTCCAGCCCCAAAATCTTCAAAAATTCATTTTCGTCATTTGTAGGAGCTTCCTTGGCAGATTCCAAACATTTGTATTATTGAATTGGCGACCAAAATATCAATTCCTTCGATACTTCAGTTCTAAAAATAATTACTATATAAGCTTCAAATCACTAAAATAAGATCGTAACATAGCAGTGAACATATCTAGATCATCTACATAAAGAATTTCACAAAACAAAGATGACATTAGCTTGGGTGATGCGATGTAGATCAATAACAGAAGAAATTGTTTATTATGCATAAAAAACTACTTTATGGCATTATAAGGTCAAAATATTTAAAAAAAGTAAACAACTTTCTTAAAAAAAACCCGTTATCCCTGCGATCAAAACAAGTTATCTTTATGGCATTATAAGTGTTTTTATGGAAATTTGATGGGAACCCAAGAAGTGAAAATGAAAGAAAAGAGAAGTACCATTTGAGGATCAACCCACCAGGACCTGCAATATGAAGAGGAGTCAACCCACCAGGACCTGCAACATCTGGTTTAAACAAACTGGTTCCATTTGAACCGTTTTCTTGGTGGTAATTCAAGAGAAGTTCAACCATTCGGTTAGAATTCCGCCTCACGGCTCGGGGAAGTAAGCCCACTTTCACCAAAGCTACTTCAACTGACCCATGATCTTCTACTATCTCCCCTTTCCCACTGAAGATGGTGGTTAACAGTTTGTTGACCACAACACACCAATCACGGTCAACTGAAAACTCTATAAGCCAACCTGAACCTTTTGAATGATAAAAGATCCGGATTTGGATCCATGGAAAGCCAATCTGAGTTTCAATTGACTTCGATGAAGCAACCAACCCATTTCGTTTATAAAATCTAATACATGTGTTCGTGTTCTTGTATCTGTTTTTGTGTCTTCATAAGTTTCAGTCATGTCTATATCTTTCTCAAATGTAAAGATTTCTGAACAAACATCTTGTTCTGCAACTATAAATGGAAAGAAACAGCTTGGGTGATGCGATGTAGATCAATAACAAAAGAAATTGTTTATTATGCATAAAAAAACTACTTTTAGAAGAAGATTATAAAGCAAACGAGAGGAACGAAGAGGAATTGATAGTCGCTTCTGGCAAGGGAGAAAGCAAACCAGAGGAACGCATGCGTCGACTTGAGGATGGACGACCGGAGGATGGGCGATCAGAATTTCAGATTCAAAACCCTAAATCCCGATAGTGAAGTTTGCAGTCGAATATGAGAGACTCGAGAGTATGGCGGTCAGATTCTAATGGTGCCGATGGAAAGTGGATATAAGGAAGGTGATAATATAGTCAATTACATGTTTACCATAATTATAGGCTCAATTTACCATAATTATATGCATTAATTTTAATTTAATTAACTAATTTAAATATCAATTGACCAAAAACCTCTTGGTGATTATAGGCTTCTGATTGGGTCTGACGTCCACACAATAATTATAGTTTTTAATATATCCTAACTATTTTATATATATATATATATATATATATATATATATATATATATAAATATATATATAAATATATATATATAGAGAGGTAAGATAAAATGAGATGGGTGAAAAGGTTGAGAAAATGAGAAAGAATCTGGGCCTTCCAAATAATAAAATCTATGGCTAATATTAAACGGGTCAGTTATGTAAATTCTAGAAGTTGTATGATGAAATTGTAACTTTTTAAATGGAACAAGGGTAGTATGGGCATTTTATTTATTCTGATTTCCACCAAATCAGCTAAATTTATGGAAACCCCCTTCAATCCGGCAACTAATTTTATTAAAATTGGCTCCTAATCCCTAATACATCTATCTCTTTCTCTCGTTACGCCCCATCAAATTAGTTTGGCTGGTGAAGAATGATTCGCCGGAAAGACGAGAGTGAGCCTGATACGCAAACAACCGGTGAGAAACAAAGAGAAAATCGAGAAGTAGGGAAATAGAGGTTGACGGTGGGGGAGGACCTAAACCCATCGAGTTGTTCCTTGGTTGTTTCAGAGGTGTAGGGACGACGGTGGTGTGTCGTCATCGACTGGAGTTTGGGTGTCGCCGGAGCCTTGGCTGCCGCCTGTGTCGGACCGAGGGTGGGGGGGATAGAGTGTACCGCCGGAGAAAAAAAAAGCACGGCGACGGTAGGAAGCAGCCTTTACTGATTGGAGAAGACGAGGTATGAAGCTAAACTTTTTCGCTTGGGTCAGAGCTTGCGATGATCGCTCAAAGAAGAAAGGACTGAGCGATGAACTCCAAATTGAAAAAGCAATGACGACGAAAATCAGTAAATCTTATTTTGACTTTGATTTTTCTTTTACTTTTATCTTTCCGCCATACATTTGCACGTGTATCTCTATATATTTGTAGTTCTTTTGTTTGTCTTTTACTATTTTCAAATGCCATTGGAATGATTTTTATTTCTTTTCATTCGTAGTTCTTTCGTTAGGCTTTCACTATTTTCAAATATATGTTTTTCATCATAAGGGTTATAATTGTTTTTAAGGATTATTAAGAAGTTATTGATTTTTATATTTTGATTGTAGATTTTCAAATTAAACTTATTTAAATTGTTTTGAATAGTCCTCTAAACATTTTTGTTGATGTGTTATCATTTGGTACATTTTATCTATCCTGTAGGCGTTAATCATTTTAGATTACATTTATAATAACGTTTGAATTCTTACATTTATAGTTATATTTATGTTTTATTTAGTCCAATCATTTATGATTAGGGTATATATACATTTATGATTAGAGATAAACACATGCTTAATCATATTTGAATTCAATTTTGTTTTTAGAAAATTACCAGGTATGAGGTATTTTGTTGCAAAAGTGATAGTCTTTTAGGTATAATTATAATCATTTATGATTATATTACAACTGATAATTTATTATAACTATAATCATCGATGATTATAATTGTAATCACTGATGATTATAATGTGATCATTGATTATAACTGTAATCATCGATGATTATAACTATAATCACTGATGATTATAATGTGATCATTGATTATTATAAATACAATCATTTGTGATTATAACTCTAGATTGCTTTATCATGGGCATAATCATTTTTTACATCTTTGAACTTTATTTTGCAGGTGTGAATACAAAAACAAGAATGATCATATTCATGGGTGCCCCATCTTTGTTTTTATGTATGATGGTAGCAACAAGAATAACGATCAAAACTACAACATCGGCGAATTCATTTTATGATTAAATGTGTATTTATTTAAGAACAATGATGTATTTGCGTATGATTAAATATGTATTCATTTTATGATTAGATGTGTATTCACTTACGATCATATGTATATTTACATATCATTGCATGCTTATTCATTTATGATTACAGGTTTATTTATTTATGATTAGATGCGTATTCGGTAATTCTCAAATAGTTCATTTTTATGTATATTTTATTCATTGATGATTACAACGTAATTTTGTATAATCTCTATAAAAATACTGTTAAAAATTAAATCATTAAAATTATAAAAATATTTTTTTATATTCATCCATGATTGAAACCGTGAAAAAGAATAAACAAACTATTAAAATTTCGAATTTTGAAAAAAGAATTATAAAAATATTTTTTTATTTTCAATTAATAAAATAACAAAAAAAATCAATCAATTCATTTATTTTAGGTAACAACAATCGTAATCTCTATAATCATGGAAACTGAATAAATTAATCCCATGATTATAGGAAAACATAATTATTTAGTATTTTTAATTAATTAGTCATATTGTAAAATTACTATAATATCCCTATAAAATGATTGGTCCAGAATCATTCTCACATTCTCAACCTTTTAATTCTTCTCATTTTAACCTCTCCCTATATATATATATATATATATATATATATATATATATATATATATATATATATATATATATATATATATATATATATATATATATATATATATATGTATATATATATGTATATATATATATATATATATATATATATATATATATATATATATATATATACACACACACATACATATCCATCCTCTTTTAACAGTTGGAGAAATAAATACAACATATATTAAAATTCATCACATGGGAGAAAGTTTAGTGATAGTCAATTCCCTCCTTCTACGTAAACCCCTTCACAACTAAATAAGCTTTATAACACTCAATTAGCCCATCTGCCATGTATTTCAATTTGTATACCCATTTACAAGCAACTTAACGTTTTCCTTTAGGAAGTTTCACAATCTTCCATGTGTTATTTGCTTCCAGAGCATCGACTTCTTTCTTTCTCTTCTTTCTTTATTGCATCCTCCCAAAACAAGTTTTCTTTGGCTTGATGGTAAAATACTTGCTAAACAATTTTAGGTGCCACATTAAGATCCATATTTGCAACCTGATTAGAAGCATGGTAGTGAGTTCCAAAAGGATTGATGTACATATTTGGGAATGTGAGAAAACAATCATCAAATGAGTCATTATGATTTGAAACATTGTTATAAACATTATCAGTAAATCTGGAAGACTGATTAGCCACCATATATGTTATGCATTTTTTTTTCCAATTTGGATCCATAGTGATCCAACTTGAGGCAAGGCTTTCTTTTATTTGTTATTTTTGGTAAGGAAGTTATAGACATTAAATCAATTTTTATATGATTTTAGCCCGACTATAGTTTTAGGAATTTGGTTTGCCGATTTTACAATTTCAGCCCAATATTATATTACCTTTATAAATTTAGTCCACAAATTTAATATTTTGGCGCCAAGGCTTTCGTTTGTTTATTGTTTTTGTCCAATTTTTTTTTTATAAATTTGGTCACTTTTAACCAATTTTCCCTTTTACAATTTTAATCGTACTTCTATCGTTTTACGAATTTGGTTTGCTTATTTTATAATTTTTAGCCCTATATTATATTACTTTTATAATTTTTACAACTATACTTTTTAAAAAAGGCTAATAACATAAAAACCACTATAGTTTAGTCAAAATCCGGTTTAAGCACTATATTTTTTTTGTTCTAAAAAAATCACTCATACTTTAAAAAAATTTCGTAAAAACCACTCATATTTTAAAAAATATACATTGCGACCACTATAACAAATAAAAGTCATGATTGTATGACGCCAACTCGGAACACTTCTTACCCCCGTCACATTTAAAATTTAGTGGATTCACTTGGACACCATATGTAATCACCACGTGGTCGAAGAGCTGTACTTACGAAGACCAAAATCACATGTATACAACTTTATGTATCATTTTCACTACAATGGAGTTTCAATATTTGCTTCAAATGCCGATATGAAACTTTTCACATAATCTTTCGATAAAATAATCATTAAAAGTTATAAAATAAAATGAATAGTGGTCAATATGAAATTTTTTGAAAGTATGAGTGGTATTTATGGAACAAAAATAAATATAGTGGTTAAACCGAAATTTTGATCAAAATACAGTGGCTTTTATGTTATTAACCCTTTTAAAAAAATGTTTTTTCAAAATAATATTTTTATAGAATTATTTTTACATCTTTGTTTTGATGAATATTTTTGAAAGATTTTTTTAATTTACCATATTTGTTTTTTGTATGCTTTTAACAATTTTTCATCCTTATAAACTTGCGGGCACGGGTATTACCCCTTAGTTATATACAAGTTTCAACATCTAAATGAGCCTATGTGGCAATTAAACAAAAACAATAAATGATATAGATTTTATTAGAGAAGAAAGTAGATCACATGAAAAAGCATGGCTTGAAATCAAACTTAAATCCAAAGTCTAACTTCCCACTTACCCTAAATCATACCCAAGATGAACAACTTTGAATCTAGACAATCATCGCATATCCGTTTTCATTTTCATCTTTTAGATGCAATAAGCATCTTCATCTGGTAGACGCAAGAAGCTTTATTGGACATTTGGACAAATTAATTTCCAAGGACTTTATCAGCTTTGCAAATTTAAATGTTACCATAGCAACATTTTGGAAGCTTGAGGGGCTAAAGTGAAACTACAATTACTTATCAGCTTGTGACTTTAACTTAACCACCATTCTCCTTAAATATATGAGACACTAATTCCATTTCTCTAGCATTATTCTTTAAATACTCAACTACACTCCAAATATATGAACAAATTAATTTCCAATAACTTTATCAACTTTGCAAATTTAAAGGTTACCATAGCAACATTTTGGAAGCTTGAGGGGCTAAAGTGAAACTACAATTTGTGACTTTAATTTAACCACCATTCTCCTTAAATATATGAGACACTAATTTTATTTCTCTAGCATTATTCTTTAAATACTCAACTACACTCCAAATATATGAACAAATTAATTTCCAATGACTTTATCAGCTTTGCAAATTTAAAGGTTACCATAGCAACATTTTGGAAGCTTGAGGGGCTAAAGTGAAACTACAATTTGTGACTTTAATTTAACCACCATTCTCCTTAAATATATGAGACACTAATTCCATTTCTCTAGCATTATTCTTTAAATACTCAACTACACTCCAAATATATGAACAAATTAATTTCCAATGACTTTATCAGCTTTGCAAATTTAAAGGTTACCATAGCAACATTTTGGAAGCTTAAGGGGCTAAAGTGAAACTACAATTACTTATCAGCTTGTGACTTTAATTTAACCACCATTCTCCTTAAATATATGAGACACTAATTCCATTTCTCTAGCATTATTCTTTAAATACTCAACTACACTCCAAATATATGAACAAATTATTTTCCAAGGACTTTATCAGCTTTGCAAATTTAAAGGTTACCATAGCAACATTTTGGAAGCTTGAGGGGCTAAAGTGAAACTACAATTACTTATCAGCTTGTGACTTTAATTTAACCACCATTCTCCTTAAATATATGAGACACTAATTCCATTTCTCCAGCATTATTCTTTAAATACTCAACTACACTCCAAAGTCCAAACAACCACCTTTATCTTTGATACCCTTTTCCCCATCAACATAGCAAGCTTTATAGCTTCAATCAAATTCCCTTTCCTAAACAATCCATCCATTAAGATAGAATCAATCTTAGAATCAATCAAATCACAAACCCAAATTTCTCAATCTCATTACACAACTCAAGACCATCTAACACCCGTTCTTCATTCAAACACATTTTCTTCAACAAAACACTACACGCCACCCCATCTGGCTTCAAACCACCAACCAACATCCTCCTAAATACCCTCTCACCATCTTCAAATTTTCCTACTCTAAATAATGTTACAACAAGAGAGCTATAACATTCACTTTTTGGAACACTCCCTTTACTTACAACTATATCAATCAATTTATAAGCTTCATCTAATTCACTTTTGGTGCACATCCACATTTTTCCAATTTATCAAAAATTGTGAACGCTTTAATTGACCTTTTTTATTCACAAAAACCGAGATCATGGATGTGTATGTGACAACAGTTGGAGTAAAAACCCCTTGTTAATTACTACAAAAGAGTTTTTAGTTAAACCCTACATCAAACCGTAAAAAGTGTGTAGATGTAGAAATTAGCTAAATATGCAAAGATTTTTGTTTACAATCAAACTCAACTGGGTTTTTGTGAGCATGGGTGTTGATACATTAATCGAAATGTATCTGAAGAACTCATAAAAAGACTCAAAAACAGTGTTAGATAAAGTCCGATATATTATTGGTTTGAATACGGATACAAATTTTCCGAGTATATGCAAACAAATTCAATAACAAAACATATCAAGCATTTGATCGATTTTATAAGTTCAGATAGGTACAAAAACGCGTATAAAGCACAAGAACTTCACTTAAAAGTAAGTAAAATCACTTTGAAAAACAGAATTGATCAAGTGAAGTTGATCTAAATTTCATTCAACCTTCCAAGCAAAAAGAAACAGACAAAACTCATATAATCCACTTGACTCAGACCCATCTGATGAACCACAACTCCAAGACTCCGATGACAATGGTGTTGCCGGCGACGACATCGCCGGAAAATCGGCCGGAGCAGTCGAATTAATTATAAAAAGTGCATGTCTTAAACCATGATTAAAAAGCCAGTCATGAACATCCCAGTAAACTTCAAGCTTTACGTTTTTCAAATTAACGGATGCATTACCTCTAAATTTCCATTGAAGATGGTTAATATGAATCATCAAATGCCCATCAATTCTAATCTCCATTTCAGAATCAACCCCGTGGTGATCGTTACTTGTGTTCTTTGATTCAATCGATATCTCATGAAATCGGCCCTTTTCGTGAAACTTGACTCGTGTGAGGAACTTTTTCTTCCCGAAAACATGTTCTTTTCTTGATATCAAAACAGGATCAATCAACGCAGGCCTGCAGCCTGTTTTCCGGTAAGCATCTTTCTTCAAATCGCCAAGTAAGAGAACAACTTCATTGTCATAAACAACGGCTACGTAATACTCAGAGGTTGGTTCGGTTTCACCATGGAATTTTGCAGATTTGAGGTCCCAGAAAACGTCGATTGCCTTACCATCCAAAACGAAGCTTTTGGACCCTTGTTTTCGCCAGAAATACCAGGGCTTTAGCTCGAGTTTGCACGTGGTTTTGGCCTGTGGTCCGTCTACGGACACTGATAGGCCGTGAAGGAGCATGTTCTTGCACCAAGTGATGGAGATCAACCAAAACTGATCGGCGACTTTTGTCTTGTAAACGGACATGAAAATGCTTTGGCCGGACCTTGTGACGGCGGTGGAGTCATCGGGCTTGTCCACAGCTGGTTTTCCGACTGTATCCTGCATAATTTTGAAGATTTGTGTGGTGGTCTTCAATCGCCGTCGGAATTAGAAGTTAAGAGGGATAACAGAGAGTTATGGGAGGATGATATGCCAGAGGGGTTTCTTGGCAGCACTAATGGAATTCAAGAAATTAAAAATTGCTTCCAAACTGGCAGGTAGATGAGAAGATGATTGAATTTGCTCCGTCAGGTTCGAAGTTTTAGAACTTAATATAATTAAAATCTGTAAAATAAATATAAAAAAGACAAAACTTCATAAATGGTCCCTGTGGTTTCAGAAGATATCAAGTTTGGTCCCTAACTTTCAAAAACCTCACGCCTAGTCCCTGTGGTTTGAAAACTTTTGTTAAATGGTCCCTCAAGTTAACTCCGTCTCATTTTAGCCATTTACTCACCTCACGTGCGCTATAAATGTTCGATACACTAATGTTGTTTCTTAGCTCTGAAAATCAATGTTTTGAGAAATCGTGGTCTGAAACTTCTATAAATCTCTGAAACGTTAATGATCCTTCGTGGTTTGAAACTTCTACACTTAAATTCTTGAATGTCTTATTATTGCTTTCACATCGATCATCATCAGTACCCGAACATGAACCGATTCTTGGTTATGTCTTGATTTGGTTAAGATTTCAATTTCATTAGTTTTAAACTCGAATATGTTCCTTTTATTGTATGTTTTATTTTATTTTAACAACTCTCAATTTCTCAAATATCATTAGTTTTTAACAACTGTCAATTTTCTTTCTAAGTTTATTTCATCTCAAGTTTGGATTTTGGGTGGTTATTTTGGTATTATAACTCTTGCACTTAAAGGGAGTAATCTTGACAGAAACATTTGTAGAAAAAAGATTCCAGACTTGAAAACTAAAGTCTTTGTGTTACTTGTGAAGTAATGTTTAGTATTGTCAAATTGTGCAATTAAAAGCATTCTACTTCCATTGATTTGTTTATTTAGTATTTACCTTTCAGGTTACAAGATGTACAAACTCATTTCTTGATTTAGCCATGGGCTGATTGTTTTATAGGTATCTAGGAGATGGTTTTCACCATTAAATTGTACGGAAAAGATTTTTTTGGTGATAATTTTCTTACCTTTAGATTGACTATAAATGTACTATTATTTGGTCTGGATTTTAGATTGACTATAACAAACTTAACTGTAAGTTTTGTATGCTACTTTTATAGCTTGAGTTGTAATTTTGACGTCTAGATTTTAGATTTTAGAGTTTTGGTTCTAACTTGTGATCTTAATATCTTTACATTTATACAGCCTGAAGGGAAATATGAGGCACTTGAAAATTATGGCAATTATTTGACTAAACTTGCTAAAAGGGGTAAAGCTCAATCCAGTGGAAGGGATGATGAAATCAGGCGATATATTGTCCATAAGAACAAAAAAAAACAATGTTATATTGCCTGTTGTGATTTTTGGCTATGGCTTGAATCTTATTGTGTCGTTCAATTGTTTTGGTAATTAATGTCATGCTGGAGACGTTTTGGACCATTATGCCCTTCGAAAGTTTCCTCTCTACAAGTTTATTCAGTTGCTACTATTCAAATTCAACTTGGACGCGTTCTTGGACCATTTTACCCTTGGGAATCTTGTAGCACTTTTCTGCATTATACCTGCTACAATCTTGGTGTCTTTGGACCAATATACTTGTGGGATCGTGTACTGTTGGACTGGTGTATTCTTGATCCGGTGTTTCTTTCCACCTTTCAAGATGATTAAACATGATATCTTGCTCTTCTGTCCCAAGCATAGGGATGGAGTCATAGTGCTAAGTTAGTGATTATATATTATGCAATTTGTAGTTATTTCTCCATTATATAGTTTAAACTTTAACAAGCAACATCTTAATGTTCAGGTGAATTGAAGAGCTTGACGCATTGGTTGCAAGCCGCCAAAAAGAGGCATAAATTTCAAATCTTTTTTCTATAAAAGTTATATTTTTTCTCTTCTAACACTATTCTTGATTCAGATTTCTGACTTTGGTACCTTTTTTGTCTGTAGGTTGTATTTTCAAGTGGATCATACCATTAATGCTTTAAACATCTGTATTCCTTGCAACAATTTGGTTTTGATTTTTTTTTCTAGTATAAATTTGGTTAGATTTGGTCTTGATTTGCAGGTTTTCTTTTTAGTTGAGAAATCAAATTTAATGTTTGGCCTACAAGGGTGATTCTAATCAACATTTACATCATTTTATCCCTTGATATTTGTCTCATTTCCTTTTAAAATTCATGGGCGATGATGTATTGGCATCATTTTAGCACTACTCTGTAGTTTTCCTCTCCAATTCCAGGTTTCAAAGGAATGGAGTGAGAAATGGAAGTCCATGAAAAATGTAGTGAGTCATGAATTTTGTATATTTTTCTTTCTTTTCCACTAATTGAACATTTTATTGAATTTATCTGAAAAGTTATGTTTTTACATTGCGATCTGTGATTAGGTAATTTTTTTTGGTAATATGTTAAAATTTTGAGAAAACATTGATGCACCTTCTTTTTGATTTACTTAATCATTTCGGGTTTAATTAGTTTCAGTTTCTGTCATAAGAGTAGGACCTTGAAGAGGTACTGAACCCAAATAAAGCTACTGAAGAAGACAAGGATAGGGTGCCTGGTTCCATTTTTTACTTGCCAATTTGTCCCCTTTCCCTTCCACCCTTCTTCACCAAGTCTGTTTTTTTTAAATAGTTCTGATTTGTGTTTGCTGCAAATTAAATCTTTTTCGTTGCGGGCTTTGGTATTTATTCTGTGATATGGTGATTCATAACAATTGCCAAAAACCAAAAATACTTGATTTAATTGTTGGAACATATAAGCCATGTAACCCGATTTATAACAATTGTAAAAACAAAAATAGCTGATGCAAGTGCTTATTTGTAGCTATTAAGCTACAATCATCGACTTTTCTAGGATCCTCACGGCATGATCTAGTTGATGCTTGTTCACCTCGACCGGTGGCATAAGCCGGATAATGTTCCGCATTCTAGCGACATCCACCAGGAAGTCCTTGTTGCCGACATGCTATGACTACTAGTTAGGCATGCACCTTCTACTCAATAGTTATAATTAGCCCAAAGACCTTATCTTTGTAACTTGATTGTGTGTGCTTAGCCTCCTCTTTACTGATCCCCTAAAATAATGCATTTTTCTCTGCGAGGTACTCTTCGTCGGACACCTTCTTAAGCACTGACAAAGCATCCACATACTATGGCGGGATGAATTTCTCACGCACGATAAAGTTAAGATGGTGAGCACATGATTCACGACCGGTAGTGCCCCAACTCCAATCTCTTTTCAAAAGCCTATGAGAATGACAGCTAGTTCAATGTCGAATGCACTGTGCGCCCATACGTGTCCACTTCTCCCAACCCACAGAGGTCTGGAACTACAATCACCGAAGTCTATTACAATCATTGAAGTCTATTACTGTCTGTTGATTTGCTTGAATTCCAGAGAAATTAAGAACAAGAGATTGAGAATTTTCATTTCATAATGATGCTTAAACAAGAATAGATACAGTGACTTGGTTTATATACAATTAACTTTGAAAGTAAACAAAATTTTAAAACAACTAATAAGCTAAACTAAAACGAACAAACTTTAATAGAGTGTAAATTACATACAATTTCTAACATTTATCTCATCAAATACAAAAAGATGTTGAGTTTTGGCTAAAGAATGATAAGTGTTCCCATCCCGCATGGGTTGAAGGATGAAGCTTTAGGTGGACTCCAATATTATAAAAAGGGTCCAAGGCTTTGGTTTCAAAGCACCCCAATCAAATACACTGAAGTGTTTTGATTTTTTTTATTTCTTTATCTTATTTTAGAGTGATCAGAAGTGTTAGTTAAAATTTTGAGTATGAGTGTAATTTGAGGGAGATGTTTCAGATGTTAATCTATGTGATTGTAACAATTTATCATATAGTGGGTATTCTCTCTGAAGGTTTGTGGTTTTTCTCTGGTTTTGAGGTTTTTCACGTATATTCTTATGCTCAATTTAGTTTTCTATTGTCTTTGAGAGGTTTGTTAGGGATCATTGGATCAATTTTTTTCAAATCCACTTGTCCCTCTGTTCATCTTCATCCTCACTGCTTACGTACCGATCAAAATCAGCGATAAATCCCACAATAGGAAGAAATCGACTCAAGTTAATGGAAAATCGCGTATTGGAGCGTCTGAAAGTGAAAAATCTGACGAATCTCAAGAAATCGACTCAAGTTAGTGAAAAATCTAATTCAAAATATTAATAAAATAAGTTATACAATTCAAATCTGATTTAAAAAATTAACAATTTAATCGTCATTATGCTTGATTAATAAATTGTGTGATGGATCTATAGTATTTAATTTGCTTACTATGATGACAAATTGGAATTTAATTTTCTTGCTTTTGTTTTGATTTTATAATTTTACCAAAGCTTTAGAAGTCCCATATTTTGACTTTTTTGGTCAAAGTGACTTTTTCCGGCAAACAAACATTAAAACTTCATTTTACTATATTGGAACTTACACGTAGTATGGCTGCTCTATCAGCGGAGAAGATGACATAAATTGCAAAACAAAAATGTTAGAGAGGCTTTTGTCCCTTCAATTTTAGGTTTTATAAAACCCTAGATTATGTTCACAAGTTCTTCGATGATATAGCTATTCATTTATGAAAAGAAATCCTCTCTCTAATCCTCTGTTTGCTTCCCTCATCGCCGAAATTCCTACTACTGGCATCCTTATTCTCCATCTTTAGGTCTTTATCTGCAACGTTTTCTAATTTTGCTACTAAATTTTCATGTTTGGTTTTTGGCTCCACGTAATCTGTGTTTTATTTTTCGAATTTGACCCAGCTTTTGTTTTTTGAAGTTTGGTTTGGTGCGTGATATATCTATTGTTTTAAAATTTTGTATACTTTCAAATTTAACTGTATATAAACCCAGCCACTGTATCTATTATTGTTTGAGCATCATTATGAAATGAAAATTCTCAATCTCTTGTTCTTAATTTCTCTGGAATTCAAGCAAATCAACAGACAATAATAGACTTCAATGATTGTAATAGACTTCCGTGATTGTAATTCCAGACCTCTGCGGGTTGGGAGAAGTGGACGCGTATGAGCGCACAACACATTCGACATTGAACTAGCTGCCATTCTCATAGGCTTTTGAAAAGAGATTGGAATTGGTGCATTCGTCGGTGAATCATGTGCTCACCATCTTAACTTTATTGTATGTGAGATATTCATCCCGCCATAGTACGTGACGCTTTGCCAGTGCTTAAGAAGGTGTCCGACGAGGAGTACCTCGCAGAGGTGGACAGAAAAGTGCATTATTTTAGGGGATCATTAAAGAGGAGGCTAAGCACACACAATCAAGTTGCAAAGATAAGGTCCTTTGGGCTAATTATAACTATTGAGTTGAAACACCCTCGCTTAAGGCTTTTCATAAAACATCATTTTAACCCATGGTTTATCATCATTGTTCTAAAATCATCCTTTAGTGAAAACTTTGATTTCAACATTTTCAAACAATTCATTCTCTTTCAAAACCATTTTTAAAACACGTGGGGTTTTATGAGAAATAATTTAGGTTCAAGTGCGGAAAACATCATTTGGTCCCATTTTACATAAAAACATTTTAGTTTATATAGCAGCGAGGTTGTGACAATTCAAATACCATTACACAGTTTAAATGAAACCACACAAACCGTGGCCTTCTAAACGTCCCGCTCTTCTAAAGTCATCTAAACTCCTCAACCTGAGTACACATCAAAATAAGTTAGGCAATTGAAATGCCTAGTGAGCTTACCCGAGGTTGACCCATTCAGAGTGGGCAGTAAACTACCACACTCGAGACAAACCTCCAAAAACAGTTTTGACACACACTTATAAAATTTATTTAAAACATCATAAGGATTTACTCAAAATAGATAGTTATGATATGCAAATGCAATGCATGATGCAACTATCCCAAACCCACGTCCATCTCATAAAAGTCCAACTCACCTCGATGGCACCTACCTAAGTTCACAAATGACACGCACGAAGCATATCACTCGATCCTCGTATAGGTTAAACTAGAACTAGTGGCCATCACACTAGTCCCATGAGGGTTAGCAACTCCCTCAT
This sequence comes from Cichorium intybus, assembly GCA_023525715.1. Lineage (NCBI taxonomy): Eukaryota > Viridiplantae > Streptophyta > Magnoliopsida > Asterales > Asteraceae > Cichorium > Cichorium intybus. Next base: position 6,543,654 of record CM042017.1, read on the forward strand.
GCGTCTCCTCACCCTCTTTATTTTCGAGAAGGGTCAAACTCAAAACATCGTAAAGGTGGCTACTTCAGCCAAACATCATCAAACATCTTTTAAGGTCATCATAAGGTTCACTCGGTCAATCCCATCCTATATGCAATGCAATGCACAAGTAGGATGCTCAAAACATCTTTCAAAACATCATCATCATCTTCATTTGAAAACATCTTTAGAAAACTCGTTTTCATGCAATGCACAAGTAGTAATCATATAACACGTTGCACATAATATCATGCATGAAAAGTTATTGACAACACACACAAAAGATAGTTGGAAGGATGTGTACTCCTGGTAAACTCACCCAAAGTCAACTGACGAGTCAACACTAACTCCACACTAGGTTGATGCATTGGAGGCGCTCCTAGACATCATCTCATCCATCACATCCTCTTAGTTAAGTGCTAGCTCAAGTCCTTAGTCTCACCTTCAAGTCATTACAACATATCTCCTTCCTACAATACAAGAACGGAAGGTATCATACTCGTTTCCTCTAAATGTCACACTATAATTACTTCTTTAGAACCAAGAAGGGACAATCATCCAACATCTAAAATGAAATCCTTGACCCTCTAATATAAGGAAAACCTTAGTTAAAACATCCCTAAAGATTGGCATTAAAACAAGGACCCAAAGCCCAGACCATAAACCTCAACACCCAAAAATTGACATTTCTGGCCAACCCAGGCTACACGGGTCGTGTAGCCCTACACGGGTCGTGTAGGACCCAGGGCAAAAGTAATCCGAAGCCCCAGAGACCCTACACGGGTCGTGTATCAGCACACGGGTCGTGTACGCTGTGCAGTAACTTGGTTTTTGGTCATTTTAACCCCCTTTTGACCCAATTGAAGCTCCAAATCAACCCAAGACCAATTATACATGAAAATACACATTTAATAACTCATTTACAAGCATTCAACTCCCAATCCAAGTGTTCATGACTTAAACCAATGAAAATCACAATTCAAGTTCTTATCTCTTAACAAGTCATTCATGAACTATGTTCTAAGTCAATCATTACACATAACACCATCAAGTACCCAATTAAGTCCTTAACCAAGGTCATCTCTTAGGAGAATCATTCCCATACAAACCCAAAGAAGATAGCCTCATGGAATCTCCAATTCCAATCATTGGTCCAAATGATTAAACCCATGGAATACCCAATTCCAATCCATCAATGGATGATTACAAGTGGAGATTCCTTCTTCCATTCCATGGAATCATTAGGAAATGATCCTTACTCCAATTATACTTTCAATTTGATGCAATAAACCCATTCATCCATTAAACAAGAGATCCAATCATCATCTACATGAATAAAACCCATTTCAATGCCCAATTCCCATATTCTAGTGATTCAAGGTTTACGATTACAATTCAAGGGTTGAAATCCTTAGGGAATCATTAGAAATGAATCCCCTCATCCAAAACCACCATATTCATCCATCAATTTCAATATTCCTCCTCCATTCCTCAAATCCCCAAAATCTAGGGTTCATAACACCCAAATAAATCAACTAAGTGAATCTAGAGCATCCATGGATTGGATGTAGATTCAAATCAACTTAGAAACATCAAATAAACATTTGGGAATCATAGGAATAACCTCATCCCACCACAAATCTCAAATTGGGTCAAAACCCCAAACTCAAACTCGAACTCAAGGCTAGAAGAGTGGGTTTATACCTTAGATTGCTTAAATTCTTCAAGGACATTGATCAATCTTCACACTCTTGCATCTCATCCTCCATGATCTCTCAAAATCGCCACTCTCTCCCTCTCATTCTCTCAAAAACGTGATATGGCTGAAGTGGGTGAAACCCCCATCAAAAGCTTGGCATCTTTCACAATTGGCAAGATTAGTCCTTACAGTTTGGTCTTTCTTCACCCAACACCCATAGTTAACTCTTTTGCATTAGAAGTCGCTAGTTTCACACTCATGCCCCAAATATACATATTTATTTCACTTGAGTCATTCTCTAGGTCAACACCAACCTTTAGTTTCCCAAAATTGACACAAATGGTCCCTTATACTAAAATTCTTCACCATTGGTCATTAATATTAGCTTAAGGGATTATTCAACTCACCCTAAGTTTCTAGATCCATTCCTTTATAATATTTGCTAATCTTTCTAAATCTTGACTAGTCAAATCCACCTAGGGTATGTTTAGCCAAAATGACACTTTTAGTCCTTATGACAAAATTTCTCATATTTGGTTTACAATCAGATTTTAAAACTATATTTGGCTCATTTATTCACAATATAAAATATAACAAAATATTAAATTTAGTTATTAATTTATTTTCTTTATTTATAAAATAGATTTTATTTGCTGGTTTAAGCCCAAAACTCCTAGGCCCAAAACACGGATGTTACAATTATCTACCCCTTAAAAGGATTCCGTCCCCGGAATCATAGATAAAGAATAAAGTACTAATTTTTTTTTAAATCTCAAAAGTTACTCATACTTTTAGTTTTAAAATCTTATAACTCGAAGTACCTTAAATTTCACTTTTATAAAACCCGTTACTTCGAAGAATTGTTTATTCCAAATTTTCATTGTATAAACGTTCCTCTTAAATATGAAATGTTAAATTTAAAGCTTTCCAATTTCAACTTGTTGTCCTTACAAAACTTAAACACTCCACTTTGTGGTTAATGTTTGGAAAAGACCGTTCTTTGAAAATGTAATTGACTTCATGAAAAAGCATCACTCATATTTCGCATCCTTTATGTAAAACAATGAATTTCCAAATCTATTTTGAAAAGTGGTTCCATCAAAATACTAATAAAATTTCAAAGAAATCATCAATCCCGGGTATTCCTACCGCTTCATGATGGCCCCTTTGTCATTTATTTCTATAAAGGTCTTGCATTTTGTAAGATACACTCATTTAAATTGTTTACAAAAATTTTCTCAAATTTTTTAACAATACTTTTGAAAATATTGGCCACACATCATTCTTATGTTCTTATTAGGGTAGATTGTCTACTAATTCACTCACCACAAGGTGATTCACGGTTAAATTCTAAGGCCTCCAGTCTCATCATGAATCCATGTCTCTTCACTCTAACATGAATTAGTACATCACTATTCCCATAAGGTTCCATTGGTCACTAAGCCATTGCTAACTACCAATGAACCTAATGATCTAAGTCTTTCTTGGGTCTTACATTAAGGTTTCTCTAGTTCAGGCATTAAGGCGCAAACCATGCTACTCTTACATACAACTAGTCTTCTAGAGAATAGGCAAGGTCACAAGCATGTTTACTAAAAAGACGACGGATGGGTCTCAAGGAGATAAGGGTAAGAAAGAAAGGTTTAAGGGTCACGACCAAAAATTTCTTCAACAGCTCCAAGTCTTCACCTACCATTCACTTCACTAACACCATACTCATCAAGCTCCTTGCTTGCCCAAGGTTGACACTACAATTCCACAAGTCTTCTAACACCTCTTTCATCCTTTAATTGACTCCTAATGGTCAACCACCATATAAATCTCACTACTCTTCGAGCTTCATCCAATAAAAGTTGTCCCTTTCTTCGCCTTCTATCATCGTTAGAAGTTGCCATTCACGCGAAGTTGCTCCTCATGTTGCCAAGTAATACAAATTCTTCAAGGTTGCTCTTCATATCCACTTAAGAATCCTCATGCATGCATCCTCTTGCCAAGAATATTCCTCATGCCAAACCGAATTCACTAATTAAATAATTAGAACTAAATCACAAGCAAGCATTTACCACTAAGTTCTAAAGGCCAACTACTTAAGAGGTCAAACATCCTTAAGAGAATCATAGTTTAAGTCTAAGCACTACTCCTAGTACCTAGTTCACTTAAACTCATGCTCTGATACCAAATTGAAACACCCTCGCTTAAGGCTTTTCATAAAACCTCATTTTAACCCATGGTTTATCATCATTGTTCTAAAATCATCCTTTAGTGAAAACTTTGATTTCAACATTTTCAAATAATTCATTCTCTTTCAAAACCATTTTTAAAACACGTGAGGTTTTATGAGAAATAATTTAGGTTCAAGTGCGGAAAACATCATTTGGTCCCATTTTACATAAAAACATTTTAGTTTATATAGCAGCGAGGTTGTAACAATTCAAATACCATTACACAGCTTAAATGAAACCACACAAACCGTGGCCTTCTAAACGTCCCGCTCTTTTAAAGTCATCTAAACTCCTCAACCTGAGTACACATCAAAATAAGTTAGGCAATTGAAATGCCTAGTGAGCTTACCCGAGGTTGACCCATTCAGAGTGGGCAGTAAACTACCACGCTCGAGACAAACCTCCAAAAACAGTTTTGACACACACTTATAAAATTTATTTAAAACATCATAAGGATTTACTCAAAATAGATAGTTATGATATGCAAATGCAATGCATGATGCAACTATCCCAAACCCACGTCCATCTCATAAAAGTCCAACTCACCTCGATGGCACCTACCTAAGTTCACAAATGACACGCACGAAGCATATCACTCGATCCTCGTATAGGTTAAACTAGAACTAGTGGCCATCACACTAGTCCCATGAGGGTTAGCAACTCCCTCATGCGTCTCCTCACCCTCTTTATTTTAGAGAAGGGTCAAACTCAAAACATCGTAAAGGTGGCTACTTCAGCCAAACATCATCAAACATCTTTTAAGGTCATCATAAGGTTCACTCGGTCAATCCCATCCTATATGCAATGCAATGCACAAGTAGGATGCTCAAAACATCTTTCAAAACATCATCATCATCTTCATTTGAAAACATCTTTAGAAAACTCGTTTTCATGCAATGCACAAGTAGTAATCATATAACACGTTGCACATAATATCATGCATGAAAAGTTATTGACAACACACACAAAAGATAGTTGGAAGGATGTGTACTCCTGGTAAACTCACCCAAAGTCAACTGACGAGTCAACACTAACTCCACACTAGGTTGATGCATTGGAGGCGCTCCTAGACATCATCTCATCCATCACATCCTCTTAGTTAAGTGCTAGCTCAAGTCCTTAGTCTCACCTTCAAGTCATTACAACATATCTCCTTCCTACAATACAAGAACGGAAGGTATCATACTCGTTTCCTCTAAATGTCACACTATAATTACTTCTTTAGAACCAAGAAGGGACAATCATCCAACATCTAAAATGAAATCCTTGACCCTCTAATATAAGGAAAACCTTAGTTAAAACATCCCTAAAGATTGGCATTAAAACAAGGACCCAAAGCCCAGACCATAAACCTCAACACCCAAAAATTGACATTTCTGGCCAACCCAGGCTACACGGGTCGTGTAGCCCTACACGGGTCGTGTAGGACCCAGGGCAAAAGTAATCCGAAGCCCCAGAGACCCTACACGGGTCGTGTATCAGCACACGGGTCGTGTACGCTGTGCAGTAACTTGGTTTTTGGTCATTTTAACCCCCTTTTGACCCAATTGAAGCTCCAAATCAACCCAAGACCAATTATACATGAAAATACACATTTAATAACTCATTTACAAGCATTCAACTCCCAATCCAAGTGTTCATGACTTAAACCAATGAAAATCACAATTCAAGTTCTTATCTCTTAACAAGTCATTCATGAACTATGTTCTAAGTCAATCATTACACATAACACCATCAAGTACCCAATTAAGTCCTTAACCAAGGTCATCTCTTAGGAGAATCATTCCCATACAAACCCAAAGAAGATAGCCTCATGGAATCTCCAATTCCAATCATTGGTCCAAATGATTAAACCCATGGAATACCCAATTCCAATCCATCAATGGATGATTACAAGTGGAGATTCCTTCTTCCATTCCATGGAATCATTAGGAAATGATCCTTACTCCAATTATACTTTCAATTTGATGCAATAAACCCATTCATCCATTAAACAAGAGATCCAATCATCATCTACATGAATAAAACCCATTTCAATGCCCAATTCCCATATTCTAGTGATTCAAGGTTTACGATTACAATTCAAGGGTTGAAATCCTTAGGGAATCATTAGAAATGAATCCCCTCATCCAAAACCACCATATTCATCCATCAATTTCAATATTCCTCCTCCATTCCTCAAATCCCCAAAATCTAGGGTTCATAACACCCAAATAAATCAACTAAGTGAATCTAGAGCATCCATGGATTGGATGTAGATTCAAATCAACTTAGAAACATCAAATAAACATTTGGGAATCATAGGAATAACCTCATCCCACCACAAATCTCAAATTGGGTCAAAACCCCAAACTCAAACTCGAACTCAAGGCTAGAAGAGTGGGTTTATACCTTAGATTGCTTAAATTCTTCAAGGACATTGATCAATCTTCACACTCTTGCATCTCATCCTCCATGATCTCTCAAAATCGCCACTCTCTCCCTCTCATTCTCTCAAAAACGTGATATGGCTGAAGTGGGTGAAACCCCCATCAAAAGCTTGGCATCTTTCACAATTGGCAAGATTAGTCCTTACAGTTTGGTCTTTCTTCACCCAACACCCATAGTTAACTCTTTTGCATTAGAAGTCGCTAGTTTCACACTCATGCCCCAAATATACATATTTATTTCACTTGAGTCATTCTCTAGGTCAACACCAACCTTTAGTTTCCCAAAATTGACACAAATGGTCCCTTATACTAAAATTCTTCACCATTGGTCATTAATATTAGCTTAAGGGATTATTCAACTCACCCTAAGTTTCTAGATCCATTCCTTTATAATATTTGCTAATCTTTCTAAATCTTGACTAGTCAAATCCACCTAGGGTATGTTTAGCCAAAATGACACTTTTAGTCCTTATGACAAAATTTCTCATATTTGGTTTACAATCAGATTTTAAAACTATATTTGGCTCATTTATTCACAATATAAAATATAACAAAATATTAAATTTAGTTATTAATTTATTTTCTTTATTTATAAAATAGATTTTATTTGCTGGTTTAAGCCCAAAACTCCTAGGCCCAAAACACGGATGTTACAATTATCTACCCCTTAAAAGGATTCCGTCCCCGGAATCATAGATAAAGAATAAAGTACTAATTTTTTTTAAATCTCAAAAGTTACTCATACTTTTAGTTTTAAAATCTTATAACTCGAAGTACCTTAAATTTCACTTTTATAAAACCCGTTACTTCGAAGAATTGTTTATTCCAAATTTTCATTGTATAAACGTTCCTCTTAAATATGAAATGTTAAATTTAAAGCTTTCCAATTTCAACTCGTTGTCCTTACAAAACTTAAACACTCCACTTTGTGGTTAATGTTTGGAAAAGACCGTTCTTTGAAAATGTAATTGACTTCATGAAAAAGCATCACTCATATTTCGCATCCTTTATGTAAAACAATGAATTTCCAAATCTATTTTGAAAAGTGGTTCCATCAAAATACTAATAAAATTTCAAAGAAATCATCAATCCCGGGTATTCCTACCGCTTCATGATGGCCCCTTTGTCATTTATTTCTATAAAGGTCTTGCATTTTGTAAGATACACTCATTTAAATTGTTTACAAAAATTTTCTCAAATTTTTTAACAATACTTTTGAAAATATTGGCCACACATCATTCTTATGTTCTTATTAGGGTAGATTGTCTACTAATTCACTCACCACAAGGTGATTCACGGTTAAATTCTAAGGCCTCCAGTCTCATCATGAATCCATGTCTCTTCACTCTAACATGAATTAGTACATCACTATTCCCATAAGGTTCCATTGGTCACTAAGCCATTGCTAACTACCAATGAACCTAATGATCTAAGTCTTTCTTGGGTCTTACATTAAGGTTTCTCTAGTTCAGGCATTAAGGCGCAAACCATGCTACTCTTACATACAACTAGTCTTCTAGAGAATAGGCAAGGTCACAAGCATGTTTACTAAAAAGACGACGGATGGGTCTCAAGGAGATAAGGGTAAGAAAGAAAGGTTTAAGGGTCACGACCAAAAATTTCTTCAACAGCTCCAAGTCTTCACCTACCATTCACTTCACTAACACCATACTCATCAAGCTCCTTGCTTGCCCAAGGTTGACACTACAATTCCACAAGTCTTCTAACACCTCTTTCATCCTTTAATTGACTCCTAATGGTCAACCACCATATAAATCTCACTACTCTTCGAGCTTCATCCAATAAAAGTTGTCCCTTTCTTCGCCTTCTATCATCGTTAGAAGTTGCCATTCACGCGAAGTTGCTCCTCATGTTGCCAAGTAATACAAATTCTTCAAGGTTGCTCTTCATATCCACTTAAGAATCCTCATGCATGCATCCTCTTGCCAAGAATATTCCTCATGCCAAACCGAATTCACTAATTAAATAATTAGAACTAAATCACAAGCAAGCATTTACCACTAAGTTCTAAAGGCCAACTACTTAAGAGGTCAAACATCCTTAAGAGAATCATAGTTTAAGTCTAAGCACTACTCCTAGTACCTAGTTCACTTAAACTCATGCTCTGATACCAAATTGAAACACCCTCGCTTAAGGCTTTTCATAAAACCTCATTTTAACCCATGGTTTATCATCATTGTTCTAAAATCATCCTTTAGTGAAAACTTTGATTTCAACATTTTCAAATAATTCATTCTCTTTCAAAACCATTTTTAAAACACGTGAGGTTTTATGAGAAATAATTTAGGTTCAAGTGCGGAAAACATCATTTGGTCCCATTTTACATAAAAACATTTTAGTTTATATAGCAGCGAGGTTGTAACAATTCAAATACCATTACACAGCTTAAATGAAACCACACAAACCGTGGCCTTCTAAACGTCCCACTCTTTTAAAGTCATCTAAACTCCTCAACCTGAGTACACATCAAAATAAGTTAGGCAATTGAAATGCCTAGTGAGCTTACCCGAGGTTGACCCATTCAGAGTGGGCAGTAAACTACCACACTCGAGACAAACCTCCAAAAACAGTTTTGACACACACTTATAAAATTTATTTAAAACATCATAAGGATTTACTCAAAATAGATAGTTATGATATGCAAATGCAATGCATGATGCAACTATCCCAAACCCACGTCCATCTCATAAAAGTCCAACTCACCTCGATGGCACCTACCTAAGTTCACAAATGACACGCACGAAGCATATCACTCGATCCTCGTATAGGTTAAACTAGAACTAGTGGCCATCACACTAGTCCCATGAGGGTTAGCAACTCCCTCATGCGTCTCCTCACCCTCTTTATTTTAGAGAAGGGTCAAACTCAAAACATCGTAAAGGTGGCTACTTCAGCCAAACATCATCAAACATCTTTTAAGGTCATCATAAGGTTCACTCGGTCAATCCCATCCTATATGCAATGCAATGCACAAGTAGGATGCTCAAAACATCTTTCAAAACATCATCATCATCTTCATTTGAAAACATCTTTAGAAAACTCGTTTTCATGCAATGCACAAGTAGTAATCATATAACACGTTGCACATAATATCATGCATGAAAAGTTATTGACAACACACACAAAAGATAGTTGGAAGGATGTGTACTCCTGGTAAACTCACCCAAAGTCAACTGACGAGTCAACACTAACTCCACACTAGGTTGATGCATTGGAGGCGCTCCTAGACATCATCTCATCCATCACATCCTCTTAGTTAAGTGCTAGCTCAAGTCCTTAGTCTCACCTTCAAGTCATTACAACATATCTCCTTCCTACAATACAAGAACGGAAGGTATCATACTCGTTTCCTCTAAATGTCACACTATAATTACTTCTTTAGAACCAAGAAGGGACAATCATCCAACATCTAAAATGAAATCCTTGACCCTCTAATATAAGGAAAACCTTAGTTAAAACATCCCTAAAGATTGGCATTAAAACAAGGACCCAAAGCCCAGACCATAAACCTCAACACCCAAAAATTGACATTTCTGGCCAACCCAGGCTACACGGGTCGTGTAGCCCTACACGGGTCGTGTAGGACCCAGGGCAAAAGTAATCCGAAGCCCCAGAGACCCTACACGGGTCGTGTATCAGCACACGGGTCGTGTACGCTGTGCAGTAACTTGGTTTTTGGTCATTTTAACCCCCTTTTGACCCAATTGAAGCTCCAAATCAACCCAAGACCAATTATACATGAAAATACACATTTAATAACTCATTTACAAGCATTCAACTCCCAATCCAAGTGTTCATGACTTAAACCAATGAAAATCACAATTCAAGTTCTTATCTCTTAACAAGTCATTCATGAACTATGTTCTAAGTCAATCATTACACATAACACCATCAAGTACCCAATTAAGTCCTTAACCAAGGTCATCTCTTAGGAGAATCATTCCCATACAAACCCAAAGAAGATAGCCTCATGGAATCTCCAATTCCAATCATTGGTCCAAATGATTAAACCCATGGAATACCCAATTCCAATCCATCAATGGATGATTACAAGTGGAGATTCCTTCTTCCATTCCATGGAATCATTAGGAAATGATCCTTACTCCAATTATACTTTCAATTTGATGCAATAAACCCATTCATCCATTAAACAAGAGATCCAATCATCATCTACATGAATAAAACCCATTTCAATGCCCAATTCCCATATTCTAGTGATTCAAGGTTTACGATTACAATTCAAGGGTTGAAATCCTTAGGGAATCATTAGAAATGAATCCCCTCATCCAAAACCACCATATTCATCCATCAATTTCAATATTCCTCCTCCATTCCTCAAATCCCCAAAATCTAGGGTTCATAACACCCAAATAAATCAACTAAGTGAATCTAGAGCATCCATGGATTGGATGTAGATTCAAATCAACTTAGAAACATCAAATAAACATTTGGGAATCATAGGAATAACCTCATCCCACCACAAATCTCGAATTGGGTCAAAACCCCAAACTCAAACTCGAACTCAAGGCTAGAAGAGTGGGTTTATACCTTAGATTGCTTAAATTCTTCAAGGACATTGATCAATCTTCACACTCTTGCATCTCATCCTCCATGATCTCTCAAAATCGCCACTCTCTCCCTCTCCTTCTCTCAAAAATGTGATATGGCTGAAGTGGGTGAAACCCCCATCAAAAGCTTGGCATCTTTCACAATTGGCAAGATTATGAAAGGTTTTCTGCAAATCTATGAACTAAAACCCTAAGTTCACATGCAACCTAGATTGGATCTATGTTTTCTTACTTTGAACATGTAACTAATTCCTAAAGGCCAAACAAAAATTAACTAAAAGAACAAAACCAGAAAAACTAACCTTTTAGTTGTTTCTTGCAAGCTAAGCAGCACAAGTGTCCTGCCTCAAATGTAGTCACACCCTAGCTTGGAGTTGGTGGCCGAAAATACCTTTAGAGAGAGCTTCAAAATCGTGGCTTTAGGGTTAGGGTGAGCCTCCCTATTTATAGGCTCCAAATGGTGATCAGATAAACCTTAAAGATAAACCTTTTTGAATTCAAATTAAGATAAGCCTTTATCTTAATAATTCAAACCCTTTTATCCTCATTATCAAAATCGAAAATATATATGTTTCCATATATAATTTCGTTCACCACTCTCACTCACTCAACTGTCACTTACTCAACTATTGAATAATTACAGTTTTAGTCCCTGCACCTCAATTAATCAATTTAACTGCCAAATTAATTCCAATTAATTCCAGAAAAATTTCTAATTAATTATTATAGTTTCTAATTAATATATTATCACTTAAATATATTAATAAACTATTTATTTAATTTCTATTGATTTATTAATCACATAATAAATCAATCTTTCTCTCTACCGGACTTTCTGCCAATCCTCCAACTATGAGGGCAACCCAAATGGACTATGCTACTATTAATTAGATAAATACTAATTATTAGTCATGGCTTAGACACCTAATCCAACAGTCTCCCACTTGGATAAGTCTATGACTAAAATTACCAATTTACCCTCTAATTAATTTAGCAACTGTAGCTTCCTAGAAACTGCTGCTGAACTCTGACCTAGTCAGTTCTGTCCAATGATAAGTGATCATATGATCCTTCGTCCAACAAGATATTTTCAGACATGAGACATGGATTGAGATCAATCTCTGTCTGATACTCTGTTTCTCGATTTCCGATTTTGCTTATGACTTTTAGACTTCTAATTGAACGAATCAATTTAGTCCTGGCTGGCCAGCACTTCAGTCAACTTCAAAATCATCGAGTGGCCAACATATATCTGTTTCCCGTCAGGGTCATGGGACGAATAAGCTTCGACTCATATGTTATATCTTTTACCCGACAAATCACTCACAAAAGCACGTTTTATAACACCGAGTTACCGATGCGTTTTCGCACTATCAATGAACAACCGCCTCATAAATTATAACTCATATCTCTCAACTTCAAGATCATAAGATATTATCGTCTCAACATTGCTCGTGATGTAATCCATGAAGCAATCCATTGAGCGCGGGTTTATCCACTACTCAAATCTCCATTTCCAAGTACTCATGAACGTTGCAGCAATCTTATTGCAATGTCTAACTCCTTAGACAATCTACAAACCAATTCATGACAGTCTTCCTTCATACTTACTTCCTAAAAGTATGAGCGACTGTGGATATTTGAGTAATCCAATTACTCAGGAAGTAAACATGTAAAAGCGAAACATAAAATCTGACTGGCAGCTACTCCTGCTTTTTACCAAGTCTCCACGAGGTAATCACCAAGTCGGATTTATCATAACTATTATCGGTTTCTTATTTTCTTTTAAACTTTCAATTCAAGGCTTTTATATCTATGTCTATGACATTTTCACTCTTTCTATGTATCCAAGTGTCTATCACTTATACACTTTATTGCAGATGATCCTATCGGATACTCTTCTGATGATATCTCAATTTGTCATTCTGTCATTCTCTCTCACAACTCCATTCCAGTGATGTGTACCGTGACTGCCCTTGGTTCTCGGGTCTTTAGTCTAAATGACTACACCCTAAGACAATTTCGAGGTGTCATGATGTGCCGGTGAACCACACGCGCTCCATCAGAAACCAACGAAATTCTTTAACCATGAAGTCCCACAACACCACGTTCTGGTGTAAACAATTACTGATTTGAAACTCCTTTCAAATCGTTCACCCTAATCATTTCCCAATGATTTCTCACGTGTGTTCAAAATCCAATTAGTACTCTCAGCCAGGTCATATCCTGAAACTAACTTACCATGCTCTAAGCATCAAGTCATCAGGATATGTTCATAACACTTCTGATTGGTCCAAGAGGCTTGTGAAACCTGATGTAATCTCATTCCAAACCCTTTCAGAATCCTAAGATTACCAATAATCCTTGTGTCATGATTTCCGAAAACATTTTCTTTCGGAGACTCTTTCTTATGCATCTTGAATACTATCAAGATCATATTCTTAACGGCTAAGTCTATACTGTCAGTCTCATCTATCCGATAGACGTCTGTGAACTACGTGAGTATGTTGCACCTTCTTTGTTTCTTTCATGCCAATTCATTACACTTTGTAATGACAGGAAACTCCATTCCTGGGGTTATGCATCTTGAATCTCATCAAGATCATATTCGCAGGATTCTGATCTATCTAATAGATGTTCATAACCACCTGAGTATGTTGTATCTCTTAAGGTTTTTCATAGCGAACCGTTTCTTAACACCAAGTCATTACACTTTGTAATGATAAGAGACGTTTCCTAGAACTAGTATGTAACCCACATACAATGATATCAGATAACAATGATACTCCCACTGGCTTTGACACCGTTATATGACTCTTTCGGACTATTCACAAAATCCAGAACTTATGGCACATTTTGCGAAACCGAAATCCAAACCTTTCCGACATATTAAAGGAAATCTTTCAGGCTATTCACAAAATCCAAACCTTTTGGCCTATTTTGAGAATCCGAATATCCTTTCTTGCGAGATGCCTATGGGACGAATCCCGGGGCCTTGTACCTTTTGCAATGGCATGCTCTATGTGAGTCCCTATTAGTGTGCCGGTAAACCACACACGCTCCACTAACGACTCACACTATGCCACGCATAATCCTCTCGGATTTCATCTTCTATTGAGACTGCTTCTCTCGGAATCAATTGCTTGACTCCAAGTGGTGACTCATTCAACCAGATGTTTTGAAGTACATTTCTATGTTCCTTTCATTGATGATTCAATTACTCCCACTGGTTCCTAGACCAGTTGTAAAGATCAATCAACCTGTCACATAGACTGTGCCTCGCGGTAAGGTTCTCTTATTTGGCAGCAACTGGGCTCACCAATGCTTCCAGCAGTCGGATTACTTATCCGTACCATCTTTAGTGTTTTACCACTACTCGGTATATCACCCTGATCATAACTCCTTATGACGGTGACAATAACTACTGGTCAAGCGAAGAGAGGGTATGTCAGGTTTAACAGGAATCTAATTCCTGGTCAAGGCCCAGTGATGACTAAAGGTTCTTTCACTTAGCTAATCCCTGAACTCATTCAGTATTATTCTTACTCCCACTGTTTCCTTAGAACTTGAGCTCTTTCTAAAAGGACTCTCTTTTCTAAGGATAACCGGAATGGCCAATGAAACGACATTGCTGATAAGTTTCAGGCTTGTCATGAGATTCGGACGAATACTACATGACCCTAGACTTTCTATGTACTAGTGGGACGATCCCAGCTTTACATTTCAGACAGTGTCGACATAACCTACTTAGTCTAAGAAATGGTCGGAATATGGTTTCTACGGTCTGACTGGTTGAATATTCAATTCATTAAAAATACTAATCGGAAATGTATGTTATACATTGATGATCAAAAACTATTTCGATCAATGCTCCATCATCTTCCCTACGACACATTATAACCATTAATGTTCTTGGAAGAGGATAAACTGTGAAACATTTTCTCACTATGTTGTCACTCAGGTTCTGTTGATATTATACTTCCTTTTGAATCCTTGAACACCCCAAGGTTCCAATCAATCGCTTATTCCGACAAGCGACGCCATATTTGTCAAACTATTTGACAAATATCATGAAGTATAATTAATCGTGTTCTGTTTGAAGATTCGAGCAATACACAGCAACTTATGTGTTTGTTGCTCAAAATCTTAAGGTCTTTTACATCTTATGTAAATTTTATGACTTTGTCAATATTGTTCAAGACATGCAATCATCACCTGACTCCAAGTCAACTGATTCCAAAATCCTATCCATTGGATCTTTGGGTGATTCCTTTCTTGCCACAATTAATTTTATTAAGAACTTAATTCATCATGTGACTCTAAGTCAAATGATTCCAAAGTCCTGTCCAACTGGACCTTTGGTTGAAGTGATTCTCATAAAATTCATTTTAACAATCATAAAGAACACAATTTATAAATCCAATCCCATTGGATTTATCAACATTCAAGTTATTACCATTTATGCCATTAACACATTCACACAACATTTCGAGGATAATTAAAACAATCATGCTAAAAAAATATTTATTAAACCAGAATTATCCTCAGAACAATGTACTATGCGAATCCATGTCATATGTGTCTATAAACTAATAACAGGAATAAATATCTAGCCTAACTCAAACCCGCACGAGCTCCAGATCCAATCCGAATCAACTCTTGTGCGACACCATCTCGCATCCTCCAGAGTCCGTGCATACAGAGCAAATGTGTGAAACACATCCTGTATCAAGGAAATGAGGATAAGGTATTATGAGTTTTAAGATATTACTGAGTTTGCCAACCGGTTTGGCTTTGGAGCATTTTTCCAATCTTTCTGTGACTGTGTCCCACCTTATGGATTACCAGTTTGAAACATCGAACAATCGGTCCAGACGATCTGGATCATTTCTTGATGCACCTTAATACTGGACTCAATCCTGAAGCAGCTGAATCAATGGAACTATGCTTCTCCATGAACGACTCATACAGAGTAGACATTGAATGCATTTCCACGATTGTCTTATCCGGTTACCCTTCCTGTTCACCTGGATGAACAGATCAGCGAGTCGAGCTAATGCTTAACTCCCGATTACAAAGGGAAACCAGTTTTATTCTGTTTTCCTATGTATCCCTCAAACTTGGGAGCATGCAAACTAGTGCTACTTCCTTCATGCTTGCAACTTCAAGCTCTTTGAAGATCCTAGTTTGTTCCCTTTTTCAACCAGTTCTCGGAACCTTTCCTCAACTAGCAGTGCCAACTTATCTGACCCCAGGAATTCTAAATCCCTGCGGAACTCGGGGTCAATGATCAATAGCATAAGGCAACAAACTTCCTTGGACTCAATAGTCAAGGAGTCATGCTCATCACAAGCTGCTGTGTGATGCCATGTTTGGGAGCAGACAGTCAGTCAGATATGGTTTGCCAGCAAAACTAAGAACTATTCTCTAATTGCAAAACCATATCACACAGTCAAGGCCAGTCAGCCTTACCATATTTAACAGGTGCTTTCTGAAGTTCTCAGAAATGGGTGAAGGAAGGGAAGGAGGAGAATGACACTTTCTTCAGACATATATAAAATTTGAATTTATTAGTTTAATTAATCCTTTTTAAATAATTACCCAATTTATTATTTAACAAGGCTAGGACCCAAAATACCCCAACTATACTGTGAAGAGGGATGCCGTAATCACAACACAGTGGTCATTAAGGTAGATAACATTTATCAATTTCTGTCTTATGAAATTCCTAGATCTGTGAGACTCATTGAACTGTTCAATGGCATGTTTAATCTCGGATATGCCCCACTGTTTGTGACTGGGATGCCGAGGATCATAAACCGGGTGTGAATAACCATGCAAATTAGCTTGGTACTCTCGGGTTCCATTATCATCTCAAATTGATGTGCCGGTTAACCACACACGCTCCATCAACAATGATAACACCCGAGAAACCCATTGCCACTCTTTATGAACCCCCATTGGTGTGCCGGTAACCCACACACGCTCCACCAACGTTTCATAAAGTGTAATGTGCAATTTCATGGGTTAGCATCAAATTCACATTTTTCCTAAAGTAACTAGATTGGGTTTTGTAAATGGTTCTAGTACTTTGATCATTATACTTTTAATGATTAGGTGGTTCTGTCAAACCCGTTCGGCTAACGACCCTCCACTGATCAGGCGAGCGGTGGGTGAGAGTGTTCACCCATTAGACTACCATTTTATAGGCGGTCTCCTTATACCCACTTTATAGACCAGCTTCGTGAATGAGGCCTACTATTGATTTGACTAACCAAAATTATCTCATATATATAGTATTAACTTTTAATAACATATATAAGATGTATTTTAAAACCCTTTAAAATATTCAAGGTTTATCTTTTAATTTTACCAAATTTAACAATTAAATTTTAAATTAAATTAAACCTTAAGGTCGATTTAACCAATTTTAATTACCAATTAATTAAATTAATTAAATCTAAATATTTTAAACATTTTAAAATATTTTTCTGGATTTTTCTATTAATTTTCGACAATTTAAAATTAATTAAATCCCTTTTGAATTTTCTTTTAATTAACAATTAATTAAATTAATTCAAATGAAGATAGGTTTATCCAAATTATTCAAATTAATTAAAACCTATCCTTAAACCCTTTATTTTCGATTTCAAGGAAAAAAGGTTTAAGGTTATCCATTTAATTAACAAATAAAGTTACCAAAAATAGAAAACCTCCTAAAACCCTATTTAGCCAAAATCGAAAATATCAAAAGGGGGGGATTAGGGTTTCCAAAACCCTAATCCTAGAAATCGATCCAAGAAATAATTAGGGTTTATAAGCTTTAAACCCTAATTTTAGGAAAACTATTACAGCAATTCAACAAGAAAACAACCAAATGCTCTGATACCACTGAAAGGTTTTCTGCAAATCTATGAACTAAAACCCTAAGTTCACATGCAACCTAGATTGGATCTATGTTTTCTTACTTTGAACATGTAACTAATTCCTAAAGGCCAAACAAAAATTAACTAAAAGAACAAAACCAGAAAAACTAACCTTTTAGTTGTTTCTTGCAAGCTAAGCAGCACAAGTGTCCTGCCTCAAATGTAGTCACACCCTAGCTTGGAGTTGGTGGCCGAAAATACCTTTAGAGAGAGCTTCAAAATCGTGGCTTTAGGGTTAGGGTGAGCCTCCCTATTTATAGGCTCCAAATGGTGATCAGATAAACCTTAAAGATAAACCTTTTTGAATTCAAATTAAGATAAGCCTTTATCTTAATAATTCAAACCCTTTTATCCTCATTATCAAAATCGAAAATATATATGTTTCCATATATAATTTCGTTCACCACTCTCACTCACTCAACTGTCACTTACTCAACTATTGAATAATTACAGTTTTAGTCCCTGCACCTCAATTAATCAATTTAACTGCCAAATTAATTCCAATTAATTCCAGAAAAATTTCTAATTAATTATTATAGTTTCTAATTAATATATTATCACTTAAATATATTAATAAACTATTTATTTAATTTCTATTGATTTATTAATCACATAATAAATCAATCTTTCTCTCTACCGGACTTTCTGCCAATCCTCCAACTATGAGGGCAACCCAAATGGACTATGCTACTATTAATTAGATAAATACTAATTATTAGTCATGGCTTAGACACCTAATCCAACAGATTAGTCCTTACAGTTTGGTCTTTCTTCACCCAACACCCATAGTTAACTCTTTTGCATTAGAAGTCGCTAGTTTCACACTCATGCCCCAAATATACATATTTATTTCACTTGAGTCATTCTCTAGGTCAACACCAACATTTAGTTTCCCAAAATTGACACAAATGGTCCCTTATACTAAAATTCTTCACCATTGGTCATTAATATTAGCTTAAGGGATTATTCAACTCACCCTAAGTTTCTAGATCCATTCCTTTATAATATTTGCTAATCTTTCTAAATCTTGACTAGTCAAATCCACCTAGGGTATGTTTAGCCAAAATGACACTTTTAGTCCTTATGACAAAATTTCTCATATTTGGTTTACAATCAGATTTTAAAACTATATTTGGCTCATTTATTCACAATATAAAATATAACAAAATATTAAATTTAGTTATTAATTTATTTTCTTTATTTATAAAATAGATTTTATTTGCTGGTTTAAGCCCAAAACTCCTAGGCCCAAAACACGGATGTTACATGAGTAGAAGGTGCATGCCCGACTAGTAGTCATAGCATGTCGACAACAAGGACTTCCTGGTGGATGTCGCTAGAATGCGGAACATTATCCGACTTATGCCACCGGTCGAGGTGAACAAGCTCCAACTCGATCATGTCGTGAGGAACCTAGAAAAGTCGATGATTGTAGTTTAATAGCTACAAATAACACTTGCATCTACGTTTTTGTTTTTACAATTGTTATGAATTAGGTTACATGGCTTATATGTTCCAACAATTAAATCAAGTATTTTGGTTTTTGAAAAGAATCATGTAACTTGGAGATATGGTGATTCATAACAATTGTCAAAAACCAAAATACTTGATTTAATTGTTGGAACATATAAGCCATGTAACCCGATTTATAACAATTGTAAAAACAAAAATAGGTGATGCAAGTGCTTATTTGTAGCTATTAAGCTACAATCATCGACTTTTCTAGGATCCTCACGACATGATCTAGTTGGAGCTTGTTCACCTCGACCGGTGGCATAAGCCGGATAATGTTCCGCATTCTAGCGACATCCACCAGGAAGTCCTTGTTGCCGACATGCTATGACTACTAGCGAGGCATGCACCTTCTACTCAATAGTTATAATTAGCCCAAAGACCTTATCTTTGTAACTTGATTGTGTGTTCTTAGCCTCCTCTTTATTGATCCCCTAAAATAATGCATTTTTCTGTCCACCTCAGCGAGGTACTCTTCGTCGGACACCTTCTTAAGCACTGACAAAGCATCCACGTACTATGGCGGGATGAATTTCTCACGCACGATAAAGTTAAGATGGTGAGCACATGATTCACGACCGGTAGTGCCCCAACTCCAATCTCTTTTCAAAAGCCTATCAGAATGACAGCTAGTTCAATGCCGAATGCACTGTGCGCCCATACATGTTCACTTCTCCCAACCTACAGAGGTTTGGAACTACAATCACCGAAGTCTATTACAATCATTGAAGTCTATTACTGTCTGTTGATTTGCTTGAATTCCAGAGAAATTAAGAACAAGAGATTGAGAATTTTCATTTCATAATGATGCTTAAACAAGAATAAATATAGTGACTTGGTTTATATACAATTAACTTTGAAAGTAAACCAAATTTTAAAACAACTAATAAGCTAAACTAAAACGAACAAACTTTAATAGAGTGTAAATTACATACAATTTCTAACATTTATCTCATCAAATACAAAAAGATGTTGAGTTTTGGCTAAAGAATGATAAGTGTTCTCATCCCGCATGGGTTGATGGATGAAGCTTTAGGTGGACTCCAATATTATAAAAAGGGTCCAAGGCTTTGGTTTCAAAGCACCCCAATCAAATACATTGAAGTGTTTTGATTTTTTTTTCTTTCTTTATCTTATTTTAGAGTGATCAGAAGTGTTAGTTAAAATTTTGAGTATGAGTGTAATTTGAGGGAGAGGTTTCAGATGTTAATCTATGTGATTGTAACAATTTATCATATAGTGGGTATTTTCTCTGGAGGTCTGTGGTTTTTCTCTGGTTTTGAAGTTTTTCATGTATATTATTGTGCTTAATTTAGTCTATTTTCCCTACAAAAGAGTCTGGGAGATGCCACATGCTAGCCTTATTGCCTTGAAATGAACGTTGGTAAAACTATAGAGGTCACCTAAGCGCTAAATGTGTAAATAAGTGTGGTATTTATAAATGTGTAAAAATGTTTTTTTTGCTAATTAAAAAATTTATTTACTCAAGAGCTATCTCCAACGGTCAAATGACCGTTCTACGGCGTGCCAATGAGGACGAGCAAGAACGCGGAACGCCGGGGGGGGGGGGGGGTGAGGTGTTCACGGGACTAGGACGTTGACGTGGCCAGAACGCACCGTGCATTCCAACCCCATACCCCTTCAGTATTAGATCAATTAAAACTTCAGGTTTACTATATATACGTTTAGTGCTTGTTTTGAAAACTAAACCGATCGTGTTTTAAATTTTCTTCAACATTTTTTAAGCGTAAGGCCGGCCTAGTAGGGGGCATGTTGGGCAACGACCAAAAGCCTCGTCAAATTTTAGCGCCCCAACTTCACCTCAGTAACATATGTATATATATTAAGCTATTTAATAAAATAATAAAGTTCTATTTTCAATCTCTACTTTGCATTGATGCAAAAGCAATCTCTATCGGTGTGTCCCTCTAAGAATGGATTGCTATAGATTACTATACTCGTTGATTAAAAAAAAAAAGTAATGCACAAGTTTGATACAATTACATGTGCACGCCATTATATTCGGTATTCTTCAAAAATAAAGAGAAATAAATGATTTGATTATGAAGATATGTTAATGGAGTTAAGCTGCAAAGAGGTAAATAATAACGTGAACACATTTCATAGCCATTTTCAATCAACATTACATTAGAATGAATAATGTTGGTCTATCCTTCTTTTGCCACAACTTCTTAAAGACTTCGAAGAGCCCTCCCTATTGTTCATGCTCCTAGATAGAAAGCATTCTCAAACAATAAATAATATTAGAGTTTCAAAGTTTGATGACATTGAATCTAAACCATTTAAAATAAGGTTAAGTTTGAATACAAAATGTATGAAATATACTCTTTTTTCTTTTATATGATAAACTTTAAAAACTTTAGTTTTTCTAATTCTTTTCTATAATACCTAATATTTTACTTTTTAATAACTTTAATTATTTATTTGTTTAAGTTCTCAAAGTCGAATGTGATATTTTTATAATAAAGGTTATACCCAAACGATGAATCAACAAACGATTATGCAAAATTGGTTTCACTTGTATGGATCGGATCAAACGATTCAAAAAACACCCTTATCTAACATGCAGAAAAACTTCAAAACAAATCAGAAATTGAAACCTTTCCATGATTCTGTGTGTTCCAAATCCGGGGTATGTTATTAACCAACTGAATTTTCGAGCTTTAAACTCATTAATTGGTTCACTTCAGCACCAAATTCATCAGGAAGCTTATTGAAGACATCCCTACAATATCCAGATACCATGGCAGCCATGGCACGTTCATTGCCAATCCCTCTTTGCTGAAAATAAAAGAGTTGGTCTTCACCAATTTTGGAAGTGCTTGCTTCATGTTCTATCCGAGCAGATGGATTTTTAGCCTGTTCACAAAAATATAAAGATTTTCATAAACAATAATCATTATGGAGTCTGGTTTTGCGGTTAATTACAGTTATGGCCTTGTTTCTTTTTACTTACTGGACTTAATAGGGACGTGAGTTAATCTAGTAAGCTATATATCGATGTTTGTCTTAGACTTAATGCAGAAATGGAAGTAACATTCTATAGTAAACAAATCAATAAAAGTACATTGCTATTATGTAATCAGATACATATCTAAAATAAGGCAAATACCTGGATGTAAGGGTAAGTGTTAGCAGCAGCCTTGTCACCAATAAGCATTGAATCACATTGAGACGAATACCTTGCATTATCCGCTCTTGATTGAAAATGAACAAGTCCCCGAAAACAATTCCTTGAATTCCCGGCCGAAATCCCCTTTGAAATAATCCGACTTTTTGTATTCTTCCCCTTATGAATCATCTTTGTACCCGTATCCGCCTGTTGCCTATTATTAGTCAAAGTAACCGAATAAAACTCACCCACAGAATCATCACCTTCCAAAACAATACTCGGGTACTTCCAAGTAATCGCAGATCCCGTCTCCACTTGGGTCCAAGAAATCTTGGATTTCCGACCCGCACAGAGACCCCTTTTTGGCAGAAAATTATAGATCCTGCCCCGCCCGTTTTCATCACCCGCATACCAGTTTTGAACCGTGGAGTATTTGATTTCAGCTCCTTTGTGAGCATAGAGTTCAACCACAGCTGCATGGACCTGATTTGTATCATAAGAAGGGGCGCTGCAACCTTCTAGATATTCAACCGAGCTTCCTTCATCTGCTATGATGAGTGTTCGTTCGAATTGACCCGTTTCCATCGCGTTTATACGGAAATAAGTTGAGATTGGCATCGGGCGTTTGGTGTTTTTAGGGATGTATACGAAGGATCCGTCACTGAATACTGCTGAATTTAAAGCCGCGTAGAAATTATCATCGGGGGGGAACAACTCTCCCTAAATATTTCTTCACTAAATCCGGGTGTTCTTTAATGGCTTCCGAAATCGAACAGAAGATTACCCCGGATTTCTCTAATGTTTTTCTATGAGTTGTGGCGATTGAAACGCTGTCGAGAACAGCATCGACAGCGACGTTTGCTAAACGGTTCTTTTCGCTTAGAGGGATACCCAATCTATCGTAGTACTTGATGTATTCGGGGTCCGCTTCATCCAGGCTATTCAAAGTTGGTTTCTTTTTCGGTTCTGAATAGTAACAGATGTTTTTGAAATCGATTTTCGGGTAAACGTTATCGGACCATTTTGGCACCTTCATTTGACGGAATATATCATAAGCTTCCATTCTTTTCTTAAGCATCCAATCAGGTTCGTTTTTCCTTAATGAAATTAACCTGATTGTTTCTTCGGAAAGCCCTTTGGGGTTCGTGAAAGAATCGATTTTTTGACTGAATCCCTATTTGGTATTGTAATCTTTTGTAAGAATGTTCTGAACTGCGTCATCGACTGAAGACGAATCTGATTGGATTGGTTTTGCATCAGCTCTGAGCTTCAACAACCTCGAATTGTGGGACTTTGACTTTGGTGTTTTATAAGAGATTTCGAGTTTTGAAGATGACCTTTTTGATATTTTAGGGGTTTCTGAGATGGGTTTTGGAGAAAAGGTTTGAAAAACTCCCTTTGTGACGAGAGAAGCCATGGAGATGCTCAATGGAAGCTACTAAAAGTAAATGTCATGTTAATATAAGTGAAAAATGAACATGGAACCATCTTTCAAGTATACAGAGCAACATGTGACTGTGTTTTAATTTTTAATTTGAATCTATGTTTTTGACGATGATCATGTGATGTATTGTTATGCTAAACCTACTATGTGAAAATATTCAAGATTGAGTACAACAAATCCATGCATACAGGAAACGTCAGTTACATTTTCGGGTTAAAAAAAACAATGAACATTGTGCGATGGAGTAAACTGTAAATATTGAATCGCGTCCAATGGAAAAAACTTAAAAAAGAATTAAATCACGTCTCACTGATGATCATGAACTAGAAATTCGAACAGCTAGAAATATCAGGAAACTCACAAGAAATCGAGAAGCAAAGACTGATACCGATGCCTGTTGTTGTGTGCGAGGGCTGTGTGATGTCGAAAATAGGGCCGGCGGCGGCACTGTGCAATGTCGGAGACGGCAGCTTCGTCGGACGAGGGCGAGGGTTTGCTGGTTGGCGACTAATTGTGTGAGCCGGGAAGGCGAGAAGAGAAGAAGAATGAAAAGTGGAAAACACGGTAAGGGCAAAATAGGAACACGACTTTTCTTTTTTCATTCAATATACAGCTGCCTTATTTAGATGCATGATTAAGAAGCTATCAAATGTTTAGAATCTGATCCAATCCTACCTCTTAATAGAAGTATAGAACCATTGACATGGTAATATATTTTGATATTTTAAATATTATAATTAAATAATATATAAGCATTACATTAAATAATAATATATATCTAGTAAATATAGGATACCCGTTAAATTAATTATCATAAACTAGGTGTTTAATAAAAATAAGAGTAAACTGCAAATTTGGTCTTTGTAGTTTGCTACAAATTATAGATGGAGTTCAAAAAGTTTTATACTTACATTAATGGTTCAAAAGCTAAAATGTTTTATGGTTTTGGTCCTCAAAAACCTAAAATGTCTATTTTACCATTTTAATTTTCTTTTTACATTATTTTAACATTTTGATAATATTTTTATAATTAAAAAAAGGAATAAGCCCATCCCACTTGCAAGCACACCCCAACCATACCCTCCTCCTCCCCCGTCCTCTCTCTCTCTCTCTCTCTCTCTCTCTCTCTCTATTAAGGGTGTCAATCCCTAACAAATGTGATCGGAAATGAATCCGACCAATCACTGCTATTCTACACTAGATTAGAGTACAGGGCAAGCATGGTCGAACCACAAGGACACGGTATATAAAATTTATGCCTACTTAGTATAAAATACTAAGTATGATGTAATGGGGGGGGGGGGGGTTGTTGTGAAAATAATAATAAAGAAAGAAAGCATACACGTAATTAAGAGAAAAACAATAATTAAAGGCCTAGTCCCGAGTCTTCGATGTTCATCGTAATAGAATGAATCCAACTGATGTGCTTTAGAATACAATTCTAAGTTGGCTTTTGAAAATCATAAAATATAATCTTTATGATAATAATTTGCTAAAATGTTTAGATAAAGGTCCGCTTATTACCTAAACCTAGTTCCATTTTACCCGACCTAAGGTCCTCTTATAGGCCGAATGCAGAACGCCGCATAAGGTTTGCAAGTACCAATCAATGTCCAATTTTTCTCGTCCGCTGGGAAGTGCGTGGACATATGACCAAATTCTAAACAAGGAATTGAGCGCTTGTTTTTGTTACCAAACATCGCCTGTGCTAAGCGATTAGGTGTCTCACACAGTCAATTAATAGTGCGTGAAAAAAGATATATTTAGGGTGATCAGTCATAAACAAATCAAATTCAAAACTAAAAATTGATACAAAAAATTGATCATTAGAATTATTCAAAAGCATTCATCGAGCCGAATGTTTCAAACTACACAATAAACATGTCCGAACTCAGAACTAGAGTACGGTTTCTAGCCAGACATGGCTAGCAATGAATCAAAAATACAAAATTGTAATAAAAAACGTCTTACAAATGATAAATATGTAACCGAAACTTGAAAGTCGTGATTCGACCTTCAAAAACCTTCTAAAAACTGCTTGGAAGTGGCTCGAGGTCGTGAGTAAAACGTAGGGACTGAAATCCCTTTCTGGCAGGAAATGACTGCTATTTATAGTCATCTGGAGAAGATAGCGCCGCTATCTTTTGAAATCCATAATGCTCGGTATTCAGTCAAACCTAGAATCTCGCTGACCTGATTTTCGCAACCACCAAGATAGCGCCTCTATCTATGCAATTTCCAGCATTTGTCATTTTTAGTCTCTGCTTGTTCTAACTTAGGTTCCTTTTCGTCCTTTTTGCTCATTTTTGCTTGAAAACCTGAATAATTGACATTTTCCAAGTAAAATGAGTATTATAGCCCTTTTAGGTTCGATTTATCTATAAAAACACCCTGATATCGTATAAAATATGTACGAAATATGCACGATATCACTCAGTCACTCACTCACACACACACACACACACACACACACACACTCTCTCTCTCTCTCTCTCCTCCCAATAGACATACCGATCAAGAAAAAAATTTCAAAAAATGCCCCTTACCCTGACCTCACCTGAAACTCAAAATACACACAGATACACATATTGGAAATTAAAACACACACATACAGTCGACGCTCATGCTTGGTGAAATCTAATATATCTATTTATGTATTTTATAATTCTAATGTTCTACATATCTGACTTGAACTTCCCCCACAAATGCTGCCTCACTCCTCTGTACCTCCTCTCTTCCAGTGAAGGAAATGGTGGAGCTTCAAAATTATGCACATCGTCGAAATTAATATCCTATACACATGGCGGATATTTAAGATCCTCCCCACTGGAAATAACTTCCTTGCCAAACGCTACCACGTTTCTTGTTGAAAAATCCCACGTTTCTTATTGAAAACGTGTCTATTCATGTCGTGTCACTTGTCACACGGATTAAATATGTGTTGTGTTTGTGTTTGATATCCAAAACATGTTTTACAATTCATGTCATATAAATTCGTATCGTGTAAATTCGTGTCTGGCACGTATGTACGCCACACATACATGTATTGCCATGTCTACATATTGGTGGGGTTCGACACGGATTGAATAGATACAATATACTTCTTTTACGTTAAATATTTATAAAGAATTAAAGAAGACTTTAATGACCCAAAAGGGACCTTTTCATTCAAATATTAAAATTAATATGTCCAAACTTATTTCAGCTAGCTACCTCAAACAAATTATAGATTCAAGCAATCCGAATAGTACGTATATCGAATGTGTTGAAAGTGATCAAAAAATTGTACCCACGTTCCAAAATCTTTATTTACGGCAGAAGATTTTATATCTTGAAACTAGTTATTGCTAGTAAAACATAATTACATCAACATAAAAGCTAAAATTGTAGATCACAACAAACCTATCCAAAACTAAAAGAATCGGAACAAAAGATCTTGATGGTTTATCAAAACCAAATCGATTATTATTTTATCAACATAGTTTTTCCTCCTAATTCTATAGACAGAGATAAAAGAGGTAGTAAATTTTGCAACAATGGAAAAACTTAAATTCCAGTGGTCTAACAATAAAAAATTCGAGGCATCCATATAGAACAAGCTAAAAACTGACAATTTTTCGATATAGATAATATTTATACGATGTGGCATTACTACCACATCATTGATAATTTTTCAATATAAATAATTTTAAACATGATGTCGCGTTATTACCGCATCATTGTCAAGTTAATAGACAAACAAATTACATTTTACATTTTTCTAAATAGATGAAATTATATAAACTTGAATGATAAAATATTTTCAAAAAATATATGAAGGCCTTGGGCGTGTTTGGCAAAACTAGTTGAAAGCTGGTAACGAGAAACGGGTAGCCGGTAGTGGGTAGCTGGTAGCGGGAAGCTGTGACTTTTAGTTTGTATACGACTGTTCGGCAAAAGTAGCTGAAAGCTTTTTAAATATGTAAAATTACATAAAAAGACATCTGTGTAATTATTGGTTATAGTTTTAAGGGTATTCTAGTAATTAATGATATAATTAGTAGAGCTTTTTGTTAAACGTTACTTCAACTAGCTTTTAAAATATTAGCGTTTAGTTTAAAATAAAAGCTTCAAACTCGTGTTGCCGAACGAAGCTTTTGGTTTTTATTAGAGTTATTTCCTAAACGCTAGAAGCTAAAAGCTCTCAAACGCTCCCAAAAACTTCGTGCCAAACACGCCCCTTATGTAGAACAAACTTAAATTTTGATTACTATTTAACTATATTAGGTATTTTTCAAACTTGAGAAAACCTAGTTCTAAACCTCAACAAGTTTGGTTATCAATTTATTCCGATAATGAAACCTCATAAGTGTTCAGACTAGGCTTTAGTACCTACATAGATAAAGTCACCGACTCCGCCGTTACGTCCACATAATTATATCATGTTTGTATTCTAGTTCTAGTAATAAAATCAAACCCAAATAAGTATTATGTATTATAATATTTATTTATTTATATTTTGGGACCAAACAATTTTAGATTGATTCAATCTTGTTTTCATTACTTTGTTATTCTGGTTCCAGTATCCACTGCGATACGCGTACCTAAAATACCAATACAATCACCAAAAAGCAAGTGTTTTCTTTAAAAGAAGAAATTTGCATATTGAGACACACTTGAGGGGTACTTTTTGTAATTTACTCGTAATTTTTTGATGTGTATATTCCCCCAATTGACTTTCCATAATGCTTCCAAATTCAAACTTTTTTTTATTAGATTTGATCTGAACAAAAAACCGAACAATTTACTTAGCTAAATTTCTGAAACTTCTTCTAGATCTCTCGCGGCTCTTTTGTCATCTCCACGTATTCAAATGCTTCAGTTTTGTTCGTAATTCGTAGAAGTATATCGAAATTCGAAACCCTCAGTTCATGATTGGGTCGCCGGCGGCAGGATTTTCCGGTCAGAAATGACAATTGTTTGTGAGTTTTTGTTGAATTTACGTGAATTTAGAAGTTGATCTGGTTTTCTGTTCGCAAAGAGTTAGGGTTTTACGAAGGAAAAACATACAGAAACGCCATTGGAATCGTCGATGTCGGACCATGAACCTGACGATTCCGATACTGAGTTCGTTGAGGTCGATCCCTCCGGTCGTTATGGTCGGGTAAGTAGGCTTAATTTTGTTAATTTTATATGTTGATTTGAGTAATAGCTGTTAAATTATGATTTGTATCTAATCCCATGGTAATATTGGGACAATCTGCAGTATAAAGAAGTGCTGGGAAAAGGGGCTTTCAAAAGAGTGTATCCTTCTTCTGCATTGTTGTTTAATACTCTATTCTATAAGAATCATAAAGTTCAAAAAAAGCTTCCTTTGACATTGGATGCCAACTGGTTTATGTTTCACCTTCATATGTGATATGGATTTTGCATCAACTACGAACTTTATCATGACAATGTCCAAATTTTTATTGAAAGTCAAACTATAGCTCTGTTTCTGGAACTGGACACATTCAATTATTGGGTAGAATAATACAAGCATGCTATTGTTTATTCTAATTATGTTTGATTCCTTGATGAATATTGGAAATTAAGATACAAAGCATTTGATGAACTGGAAGGAATCGAAGTAGCTTGGAACCAAATTAGGGTTTCTGATTTCTTAAGAAACCCTGAGGAGCTAGAGCGCCTATACTCAGAAGTTCATTTACTTAAAACTCTCAAGCACAAAAACATCATCAAATTCTACAATTCATGGGTTGATACAACACACGAACACATCAACTTCATTACTGAGATCTTCACATCTGGAACATTAAGACAGTATGTTTAAATTCTTTCGAGCATCTATGTATCTCCTTCTTTTGTCATTCTTTAGTTTTGAAATCTTTATAGGTATCGCAAGAAACATAAGCATGTAGATCTGAGAGCATTAAAGAAATGGTCTAAACAAATATTGGAAGGACTTTTATATCTTCACAGTCATGACCCTCCTGTTATACATCGTGACCTTAAATGTGACAACATATTTGTCAATGGAAATCAAGGAGAAGTCAAAATTGGGGATCTTGGACTTGCAGCCATTCTTCGCCAGGCTCGATCTGCTCACAGTGTCATTGGTAACTCCACACCTTTTTTTTTCTTGTGAACATATATATTATATTTTCTTCTTTCTAAAATTTTGTGTATCTTTTAGGTACTCCTGAGTTCATGGCACCAGAGCTTTATGAAGAAGAATACAATGAACTTGTAGATATATACGCATTTGGAATGTGCTTACTTGAATTAGTAACATTTGAATATCCATATTGTGAATGTGCCAATGCTGCTCAGATATACAAGAAAGTGACATCAGTAAGTAATTCAAGATCCCATTTTTTTTCATCTCCGTACCATCTGTGTAATTTACAAGGATACCCTTTACTTTCTTTTTGAATCTTGTTAGGGTATAAAACCGGCCTCTTTAGCAAAAGTCAAGGATCCTGAAGTCAGATCATTTATAGAGAAGTGTATTGCTAAACAATCCGATAGGTTATCAGCCAAGGACTTGCTTATGGATCCGTTTCTGCGTGATGAACATGATGGTGTGAATAGACCTGGTCAATCCAATTCCAATTCCAATTCCCATTATTCCGTTTCCAATTCCAATCCACTCGATACCGCTAGAGATTTCACAGTAAAGGGTCAAATGAAAGACCTGAATACCGTATTCCTAAAGCTACGAATCGAGGATACAACAGGTTGGTTGTCTCTTGTTCATGATCTTTTTTCGGTTTTATTTTCTGGATTATTAATTTTTCTTTTTTTTATTGTGGGGTAGGGAATGTACGGAATATTCATTTCCCGTTTGATACGGATAACGACACATCAATTGCTGTTGCTAGTGAAATGGTGGAAGAACTTGATTTAACAGATCAAGACGTGTCCACAATTGCTGAAATGATCGATGCAGAAATCCGTTCGTGTATTCCGGATTGGGCACCGAAAGATTACGATGATGATGAAATGGGCGATTCCAATTCCGAAGTTCAAAACGAGTCTCAATCCCCTTCAACAATTAGATCGGCTTCTTCACCTGGTGTTTTAGCTCTTGAAAGATTGCCTTCTGGTAGAAGATATTGGAGTGATTCACCAAAAGGCTGTTTCTCTCCACTCAAACCAAAACCTTCAAGTAATGATAAAACAGAAGAACAAGAAAATGAAGAATCTGGAAGTGAAGAAGATAAAGATAAAGATAAAGATGATGGTGATGATGATGATGATGTTGAGATAATTGTTGAAAAACTTGAACATTTGTTGGGTGAGCAACAAAAGGAAGTGGATGAACTTAAAAAGAAACATGATTTGGTTGTTTCAGATATTTTGAAGAAACTTAGGCCTGAAACCCGTCAAGAAGTTGCTAATATTTGTAAAGTTGAGATCTCTGAGGATCCCGAAACTGCCCCTGATTCTGAGATGTAATGTTGCCATTAATGAGGGTGTTTTCGGAAATATAAAAAAAGATGTGGGCTATGTCAAGAAAGGTGGTGAATACTTATAAAAAGTTCAAGGCTTGTACCAGGGGGCTATTGCTGTAGTTTTGGAAAACGATAAGGTCAGTTTATAACCAGTTATATAGGATTTTATATGCCATACGTGTAGATGTTTTGAATTTTATAAAGGTTTTGGAAGTATATACTTTTGTACATACATTACGTATATACCCTTTTATGTATTTGGGGCGCACGCACACACTCACACACATGTCTTATCTCTTTTGATTTTGTTTGGAAAGTTGGGTTTGATGGTCATTTATAAATGTAAGATTTGTTATTATTTTAATTGATTGCAATGGTTGTATTGGAAAACGGTTGCATATTTAATTGATTGGTAGCGTTTGGTTCGCATAATGTTTCTAAAGGAATTGGAATCCAATTCCATATATTGGTTGACAGGAAATGGAATTGGACTATCTGCAATCGTAGAATCTGCAAATATAGAATCTGCAAACAGGACTATCAAATTAAAAAAAAAAAAAGAAAGAAAAAAGCCAAAACCCTATATACTATTGCAGACCCAGCTCCTTCCTACTTTGGTAATGGCGTCTGCGACCTCAGGCCATGACTTTGGAAGTTCGACACTTTAAAAAATGAATTCAGCATGACAACATCATTTGATCTGGTAAATTGTATAATTGTTAACTATGAGAGCAAGGCGACGCCTTGCAAACCCATGATTTGGTCGACTTCACAAATTCGGGATGGAAGATCCAATACAAATTCACAAAAATATTTGTGTCATACCTATGCGACGAAAAGATCTGTCACAAATTCGATGAGATTGCGGGTTTAGTTGGATTTTATTACAGCGGTACACAGAGGAATCAGATGGAGGAGGGAGGAAAAAGACTGATTCTGCTCCTAGAGGTGGTAAAGAGTCCGAGTAGACGTTCGAGATAAATCGGACGTGATAGATCTTCATTTTGGTCATAGGAAAGAACTCGACCAATTGAATGGTTCGATTTTACGTTATGGCCGACGACTTGAGAAATCGATTCCAATGGTCTGATTGTAGGTTATGGGTGGCTGCTCCTAGAGGTGGTAAAGACTCCGAGTAGACGTTCGAGATAAATCGGGCGTGATAGATCTTCATCTTGGTCACCGGAAAGAACTCGACGACTTGAATGGTTTGATTTTAGGTTATGGCCGACGACTTGAGAAATCAATTTCAATGGTTTGATTCTATGTTATGAGCGGTTGCTCCTAGAGGCGGTAAAGACTCCAACTAGACGTTCTAGATAAATCGGGCGTGATAGATCTTCATCTTGGTCACCGGAAAGAACTCGACGACTTGAATGGTTTGATTTTAGGTTATGACCGACGACTTGAGAAATCAATTTCAATGGTTTGATTCTAGGTTATGGGCAGTTGCTCCTAGAGGTGGTAAAGACTCCAACTAGACGTTCGAGATAAATCGGGCGTGATAGATCTTCAACTTGGTCATGGGAAAGAACTCGACGACTTGAATGGTTCGATTTTAGGTATGGTCGACGACTTGAGAAATCGATTTCAATGGTCTGATTCTAGGTTATGGGCGCGATATGTGTGTCAGGGAGGGAGGGAGAGAGAGAGAGAGGGGTGAGGTGAGTTTTTTTTATAATTTTTTAATTATTAAAAAAATAAAAAAATAAAAGAAAAAAGAAATATGAAAGGGTAAAAATACTTTTTACCTGAAACAGAGACCTTCGTTGTTTGTTTCGGAAACCATAGGGACTATCCGTGTTCGTTTTCCAATACTTGGACGATAACTATTACAATATGTAAACCACATGGACCTCTAGTGTAATTTACTCTAATAAGAATAATAAATTTTCACTTTACGAACAACATCCTGTTAATAAATATCATACGTTATATAACTTATAAACATCATAACTTATATTGTGATGTGTATTAGAATCATTCCAATACACGTTACAATAACGTTAACAAAAATATAATAATCTTTGGATACAATCCAATCGAAGATATCAAAAACTTACAAATCTAAAATTTCAATTAACCTCCTAATAAACATCCCAACTAATAATCATATCCTTCCAAAATGTATTTGACCCGAGCCTCTCTATCACCTTCTTCAATTTGCCAAAAATTTTGTACGTTTATAGGATCACACAAACATAATTTTATGTTCATACAAAGTCAAACCAATGGGCACATAAAGTGGAGACAGCACACAAACATACTTTCCTGTTTAGTTTCATCATTTACAACATACACAATCAACATACATGTCAAAATCAGTGTTGTAAAACTCGGCCTACTCAGCCGAGTATTTGGCCAAGTACTCGGCCGAGTACTCGGAATCGGGTGTTGTCCAAGGCACTTTTATGGGAATCAGCCAAAATACTCGAACTCGGTCAACCTCAGAATTACTCGGTCAAACTCGGCGCAAATCGGTCAACCTCGGAAAAACTCGATCAAAGTCGAGAATTTTGAATTTTTTTATAAAATAAATAATTATAATTTTTTGTAATTAGTTTAAAATATATCATATATTTACTTATTTAATAAACATTTTGTTTTTACATTTTAATTTTGTTTTTTTCAAATCAAATTTGATGCAACTATAACTATATTCGGCATTTCAGTATCTATAAACATATAATATGTATGTATTTACCCTATCCGAGTACTCGCCGAGTACTCCCCGCCTAGACCGAATACTCGCTACTCGCTAGTCGACCGACCTGGCACCACCTAGCGACTTTTACAACAATGGTCAAAATCAATGAAGTTTTCCGGTTCATACAAAGTCGAGATGACACACAAACATAATTTCTTGTTTAGTTTCATCATTTACAGCATACACGATTAGCAAAACACTCTAGAAAATCATGAGCACACAAATCAGGGATATCACAACAAAAATCTAGTTAAACAACAGAGATTACAACAAAATTGAGTATCACTACAAATTTCCTCTGGATAATTTCATATCAGCAACAACCAAGTTTTTATGGATGATTTCATATCAGCAAGAACCAAGTTTTTATGGATGATTTCATATCAGCAACAACCAACGAAATCAGAGGCACCGAGATAGAAAAACACAATTACGAGACAGCAAAGAGAGACAACAATGAACTGAAATCAGCGAGAATTACACAAGCAACGATTTCTGTCGAGAGAGAGAGAGAGCAACTCACCGACAATCACTCACACCTCCAAGGATTTCTATCGAGGAATTGATATCAACGACCAAGGCGTTAATTACAAGCAACTGAAATCAGCAAACTTTCCTTCCTAAATTGAAATCAGCAGCGTAAGATACATTACGGGGTGGAGAGAGAGAGAGAGAGAGAGGACGATGGAGGAAGAAATCGAACTCAACTCTTCCGATCAGAGAATACGAACACAATGGAGGTGGGGTGTTATACGACCTATTTCCGATTCAAAAGAGGAAGAAATAGGGTTTAAAAGGTTTTTAGTGGTAAAAGACGTAATATACCACATTCACTCTAACATAGCATTTAATTCCCTCCATCTACTGATGGAATTCCCTCTCTTTTGATGGAATTTCAGACCCTTTAAGGATTCCAATTTCCATACTAAAGATTGAACCAACACAACATTTCGAAGGAATTGAATTTCAATTCCTTCGAATTCTGCCGAACCAAACGCTACCTTAGTGATTTGAAAGCAAGTCTAAGGAGTTTTTTTTTTGTTGTTGCAACTTCGCTTTGTTAATGTTATGAGTTTCGATTTTTTAATGAGTAGTTACCTTTTATGATTGTGTTTATGAAAGTGAAATGAATTTCTATATAATATTTTATATTCCATGTAAGTATAGTATATAGTTTTAACTAACATTATATAATATGCACCAAAATGACCATTTTTCTTAAACACATATAAAAAATTGACCACCGTTTAAACAAAATGCCAAAATGAGCACATACTTCGCAACAACCAACAAAATCAGAGGCACCCGGTTAGAAAAACACAATTACGAGACAACAAAGAGAGACACCAACGAACTCATAATCAGCGAGAATCACACAAGCAACGATTTCTGTCGAGAGAGAGAGAGAGAGAGAGAGAGAGAGAGAGAGAGAGAGAGAGAGAGAGAGAGAGAGAGAGAGAGAACAACTCACCTAGAATCACTCACACCACCAAGGATTTTTTCGAGGAATTGATATTAGCGACCAAGGCATTCATGACGAGGAACTGAAATCAGTGAACTTTCCGTTCCTGAATTGAAATCAGCGGCATAAGATACATTACGGGGTGGGAGAGAGAGAGAGAGAGACACACACACACACACACACACACACACACAGAGAGAGAGAGAGAGAGAAATAGAGAGATAGAGATAGAGAGAGAGAGAGAGGACGATGGAGGAAGAAATTGAACTCACCTCTTCCGATCATTGAATTACAAACACGATAGAGGCGACGTGTTATACGACCTATTTTCGATTCAAAGGAGGTAGATATAGGGTTTAAAAAATTTTCAGGGGTAAAAACGTAATCTACCACATTCCCTCTTATATAGCATTTAATTCATTTCATCTACCGATGGAATTAATTACCTCTCTTTTGATGGAATTTCAGCCCTTTAGGATTCCAATCACAACATCTCGAAGGAATTGGAATTCCACCGAACCAAACGTTACCTTAGTGATTTGAAAGCAAGTATCAAGAGTTGTTTTTTTTTTTTTTTTTGTTGTTGTTGCAAATTCGCTTTGTTGATGATATGGGCTTTGGTTTTTGAATGAGTAGTTACCTTCTATGATTATGTTTATAGAAGTGAAATGAATTTCTATATAGTATTTTATATTCTATGTAAGTATATAGTTTTAACTAACATTATATAATATGCACCAAAATGACCACTTTTCCTAAACACATATAGCAATTTGACCCACCGTTTAAACAAAATGTCAAAATGACCACATACTTCACAACTTTCTTTGTTCTAAAACTCGATTGTTGCGGTCATTCTATCTAAAGTTGTAAGATTTTAATAAACGTTAAATCCCATGTCCCTGTGTATGCATTTTCTTACTATATCTTGTATAGCGGTGACTTTTTTCTTTAACGGTTGACATAACGGAAGTTAGTTCTTCTCCTATCTATCATGTTTCTGGAACATTTCGAACGTTGTAAAGTCTGGATATATATTATATGAAATCCTACATAACTATATTTATGATAATATACATAAAAAAGCAATATCATAATAAGGATAAATTCAAAACTCCTACTTTTAATTTAGCTGTCTCTTCTATGTACAAATGTTATACAGGGCTTAGAAACCTATATGACATATTTCGAGACACTATACAAACAAAAGAAAAAAAAAACAATTTCATAACTTTAAACAAATTTGAAGAGTACTAGAAAACAGGGGGGGTTAACCATGCAAATTTGCGTGGTTGTTGTGTGGAAAAAGACGAATAACCACGCAATAAAATGAGCTGTAGGAAAATCATTTGTGGCTAAATTGTAACCACGCTTTAGCCACGCAATTACCACGCACAGTTTACCACGCATTAGCCACGTCTTTTTACCACTCAATAACCACGCGCGTTAACCACGCCATAGTCACGCATTTTTAACCACGCAATAGCAACGATGATTTAACCACCCAAAATTAACCACGGAGATTTTACCATGCAAATCATTAACCATGCAATAACCACGGATTTTTTTTATTTTCCGTTTTTTGATGGGTAAACATTATTTTTTTGGGTTCATTTTTTGCACATCCTTATTATACTTTATTATCTTTATATTTCTCAGTTTATACGTAAATTCGACTTACACACAATCGTATACACTTTCCAAGCCCGTTACTAATTTCAAGCTTTATACTATCAAAGTGTATAATCACTTGTAGTTTTAACACGCCATCACATTAACCATGCAACACCCACGGGTCTTTTTGTATTTTTTGTTTTTTGAATGCTAAACATTAAAACATAAAACGAAAAAATTAATAATACTAACAATAATAATAAAAATATGAGACTAATAATAATAATAATAATAATAATAATAATAATAATAATAATAATGATAGCAATAATTAATTATACGAAAGGGATATATTAAACGAAAATGAAAAAAAATATTAATAATATTAACAATAAAACGAAAACGAAACAAATAATAATATAAATAATATTAACAATAATAATTATTATTATGAGACTAATAATAATAATAATAATAATAATAATAATAATAATAGCAATAATTAATTATTCGAAAGGGTTATATAGAAAGAAAGAGATGTAATAAACGGATGAGGCTTATAGCCGAAGTGGTAGTTGATGTCCCCCCCACCCCCCGAGGAGACGAGTGTTCGAATCCCGGCTCCTATTTTGTTCGATTTTAAACGTCTTCGTGGCAGATGCGTGGCTATTTAACCACGCCATAGCCACCAGTGCCTTCAAGAAGAACCACTTGAACATGTTCGTGGCAGTTGCGTGGTTATTTAACCACGCCATAACCACGCTTTATTTATTATTTTCCCTATATATATATATATATATATATATATATATATATATATATATATATATATATATATATATATATATATATATATATATATATATATATATATATATATATATATATATATATATATATATATATATATATATATATATATATATATATATATATATAGATTCTAAAAGAAATGAGAAAACAATAATTAAACTACTCCGTGGTTATTGTGTGGTTAATTAACCATGCATACAGGCACTGCGTGATTATCGCATGGCTAATTTTACCACGCAATAGCCACGAATTTTTGTTGCGTTGTAGTTCCGTCACAAATGCGTGGGTAAATTTAGAGTTTCAGGTTTTGACACTGATGCGTGGTAAATACGTGGTTATTTAACCACACAAAATTTGCGTGGTTATTTTTTGTGTCTAAATACCCCTTTCTCTCTAGTTGTGGAAACTCAAAAAAGAAAATCGAAATTTTATATTGTCTTTTGGTTTCTTCATATATCTTGAAAAGTCATTTGAAGATACGGCATGTTGAACAGTTTTGAAACACATGTATAGCTTTGTAACTCATAGAAACAAGTTTGAAACTCATATGAAATGTGCAGATGCTGAATTTGGACTTATTATTATTTTGTTTTTTTGTTATTTTTATTTTTTGTTTATGCTAAATTTAGGATTTAGGTCATTTTATCAGAAATATTACCTTCTACAGTTGAATACAAAAAGGATATCCAAATTTACATTAATATTGATCACAATAGTTTTTTAAGGAGTCAGTTGATCAAACAAAGCATGAATTGTTATCGAGTAATGGTTGAGGGTTTTGTGAGGTTTGTCTTGAAAATGGGCATGACTATTGTATAGCAATAAAGAGAGAACGGGGTTTGAATGGCTAATTGAAAATTTGGGTTAAGGGACTAAATAAAGAGGTCAATATCAACTTGATACCCCTACAAAGCCAAAAAAAACTTTAGAGATTTTTTAAACGAGAGAAGATAGTTTGTTGGGTTAGGTTTGCATTTTCCCAAAAATCTATGACCTAAATGAAAGATAACCCATAAATGCATGACTGTTAAGATCTCGATCTTGATTTTAAGATCTTATGATTTTAAGATCATCCAACCGAAAAACGATCCCGATCACAGCAAGATCAATCTAAAGCAAGATCTATACTGGGATATTAGGATCCTAAGTAGGATCTTAAGATCTTAATCGATCAAATCCCACCTCTAGTTGTGAATGGTCATGATAAACTTGTTTGTTTTCTACTCAAGATGTATTCTTCCTAATTTTTTCGGTTTCTAACTAAAAGAATCATAGTTCATGCTTAAAAAGTTAACTTTGATTCTATCATCAAAGTTTTGATAAACATTAAGTTATAATAGGCATTGCAAAGTATGATGTTGAGAGAAAATTTGGATACTAATTCATTGGTAAGATCTTGTGATCCCGATCCCTATTTTAGATCACGATCTTGTGAAGCCAAAAACGATCTTAGGTAAGATCTCAGTCTTAACAACCTTGCATAAATGGATTGAAATTGGGCAAAAATGGGTTTACAAATTGTAAATTGTAAAGGCTATATAATATATTATCAAACTTAGTTTTAAAAGTCTTTTAGTTAGCTAACTGTAGAGGTGGTTCAACAAAACCCTTTTAAATAATAGGAATCTTGGATAATAAAGACGACTAAGAACAAGATACTAATACTTGATTACTCAAGTT
The DNA here is from genome assembly GCA_023525715.1 of Cichorium intybus. Classification (NCBI taxonomy): domain Eukaryota; kingdom Viridiplantae; phylum Streptophyta; class Magnoliopsida; order Asterales; family Asteraceae; genus Cichorium; species Cichorium intybus. Next base: position 6,583,338 of record CM042017.1, read on the forward strand.
ATAGCCAACAATTATGGATATTGGTGGAGGTCAATTTGATCTCACGGGTACAAAGCAAAAATCTGTTATCATGAGAACTGCCACAATTCTTACAAACAATGGAACACACATTCCCACCAGGTACATAGTTTCGTATATATTCAGGACATGTTATATTTAATACATCCTAAAATCAAGAGGAGCCGTGACCCCGCACCCTAAGGGGTTGGAGTGCCACGTAGGCTCCACCTCACATTCCCCTCACATTCCCTTCATCCCTTCAATTCTAGGAAATGGTAACCTCTCACTTTTTTATTTTAAATAAATAAAATAATTTAAATTAAACCAAACTAAATTTTTTTAAAATAACATTTCATTAATTAAAAGAAATTAAAATTACAAACGTAAATTAAAACGACAAACGACAAATAAAACTAACGAAAATTAAAAACGACACACGATAAAACATAAAAAAAATAAAAACGTCAATCCTCCGAGGCGTAGGAGTCGTTATCGGCTTCTTCATCTTCGTCGTCGTCCATATACTCCTCCGGTTCTTCATCCGTCGACAAGAACAATTCTTCGTCTTCTTCAATATTGGTGGCTTCAATTGCGTTCCGGTGGACATGCTCCAACAAGTCCGCTCGAAGGTTGTTGTGCAACTCGCGACTACGTACCTCCGCTCTATTTGCTCGGTATTGAGCCGTCTCAAAACCGAAAGGCTCACGATGTGGCAACACTTCATTTTCATCAAATCGGCAAATAACTTTCCCTTCGTGTTCTAAAATCATATTGTGTAGAATAATGCACGTGTACATTAAAGCCTTAATTTTTCTGTCGTCCCAAGTACGTGCCGGATTGTAAATAATGTTGAAACGTTTTTTAAGAACGTCGAACGCTCGTGCTATATCCTTCCGAGCTCCTTCTAGGCACATGTGAACTTCCCGCTTGGTTTTCGTAGTACGCTAGCGTGCGGTGCATTATATTACCGATGAATTGTATTTCATTGAGCTGGGCGTTATCCTCGTTTGACAACGACGACGATGACGAGTTTGAAGACTTTTCAGACATTTTAGACATTTTTATGTTTTAAAAAAAAATATGTATGAAGAGGAGGGGATTTTGTGCGTTAAAAATGGTTGTATGTGTGTGTGTGTATGTGTGTGTGTATATATATATATATATATATATATATATATATATATATATATATATATATATATATATATATATATATATATATATATATATATGTAAAAAATGAAAAGTTTGAATTTTTTTTTCAAACGGTCGTATAGGTAGCCGTTGGGGGTGGTTTTTTTAAATCCTTCCAAAGTGCAGGGGTCAAAACTGTAAAATGTCACCTTCTACACCGTGCGGGCTTCCAACCCCTTGCGAGGTCCTTCACCGCAGGTCACACCCCAGGTGGGGCGATGTTCCCGTGCGGTGATGGCCTCCAGCGTGGACACCGCTCTTGAACCCCGCTTCCGCTCCACATGGTCTAATATAAATGTATAAACCCCATCTTAAATGTAAACTCATGTGTTCATCGTATTAAACAACATACTATAAACCTCTACATATTTGGATTATCACACATGACATGCCCCTCAAATTTATACGATCAACTGTCATAAAAGAATTTACATCAATCAACATAGTGAAAACGGATTCTGTTCAAATGAATCCACTATGCCATCTTTCATTGTGACAGTACCATATAAATTAATGAACAAATACACCAAAAATGTTTATAGATATAAACAAATAAAACCTTATCCAATTTGGGCTTTTCGTCTAAGAAACCCAAACCATGGCCATTGTGCTACAAAATACAGCACACGTGATAGCCATAACGCTTCTCTCTTTAATCACAACCTTAAACAAATGTGTTATGACTTCACTACTTATCTTCCTCCCTTCCAACACCAGCACACGACGTCGTTTCCCTACACAAGCCAACATCACAAACACCGTAATCAGTGTCACCATGGTGGCTCTCGCCATAACCACCAACAATCCTCCCACCACTAGTATACCCACAACCGGCATGTAAAACGCCGGCCACCTTGATCCACTGTGGTCGTTGTGAGAGAGCAAGATGTAAAGCAGAAATAACAAGCATGATGCGGTGGCTCCGGTGATGGTTGGTCTAGTGATTATTGTATTCATCGGTGGTGGTTTTGGGTGGAAACGGTGGAAGATCAAGGATGGTGGTGGTTTGATGGTATTGGAATCAAATGGATAGGTGGAGTAATATATAAGAACACCGATTTTGGTAATATAATATTGTGAAGTGTTAAAATAATCACATGTAACTATGCGTTTAAATTTCTTAATATAAAATTTTGTCTAAGTAGGGAATGCCATCTTTGACCACTGTCAGTCTATTTTACTCTGTTTTTGTAAAACGATATTGTATATTAGAAAATCCAAAAAGTTTACAAATATACACAATAAGTACAATTTAAGGGTAGGAAATGATAGCCACACGTGCGTTGACGGAGGTATGTGACTTCATCTGCCGGCGACGGCCTTTTGTTTTTGTCTTTAAACGATGTCGTTACGCCTTCGCTTCCCGTGATTTTCTTCTTGTTTGTTTGGAAAATTCCATAAAATTTCTTTTCCATGGTTATTTGTTTTCTTATCAATTGGCGTTAAAAAGAATTATCTTACATATATATTATATATCCGGAAGAAACAAGTGATATATCAACAATGATTCTCAATCGCGAATCATGCTGAAATATAATATACACGTTTTAAAATTATGAATGATTTGGATACAATTATCAGCCATAAATAAGGCAATTAATTAATAATTAATGATTGCGTAAATCAACATGAATCTTCAAATAATTGTAAATTATTACAAGGTGAATTAGTATTATTTTAAAAGGCAAATTACGAAAAAAAACATTATATTTTTGTATTCTTTTTTTTGGTTTAACGATAAAATTTTCATTTGTTACGATAAAACCATCAATTTTTGGAAAAAAAATTCAACCTGACCACTATGAATTGAAGAAGCCGGTAACACTGGCTTCGATGAAACTTTTTACAAAAATGGTGGTTTTTGCGAATATAAAACACTGGTGGTTGAACCAAATTTTTTGCAAAATATAGTGCTTTTTCGTAATTAGTCCTAGGTAATGTTTACACTTTAATTTGTATAATTATGGAAAAAACACTATATTTCATTACTTTTTCTGAGTAAACCATCAATTTTTCATTTGTTCTAATAAACCACAAATTTTTAGAAATAGTTTTAGCCTTACCATTAGACCTTACAATTTGAGACACGAATTCATGAGAGATACGACACGACACGAATACATTTAAAAAAGGAGATAAAGCTTATTTCTCAATGTGTATTCGTATAGTGTCAAATTCGTGTGTGACACGTGAAAACGACACGAATACACGAATTGCCATGTCTACTTACCATTATGACCGGAAAAATCGATAACAATGACTTCAATGAAACTTTTTACCGAAAATTGGTGGTTTTTTTTAAATGTTTTAAAAATGGGTAGTTAAACCGAACTTTTAATAAAATATAGGACCTTTTTCGTAATTGACCCAATTTTAAATCCGTAATATCATCAATTTTTGTCTATAATTTAATTTTAGAACATATGTCACAATTTTAATCAAATTAATGATTCTGAAATTATAGGACTTTATTATTATTTTCAGTAGTCCCAAGTTGAAATATGAATCATCAAATAACATAATTTTATACTTAACTTGGTTTTGCTCACGCATACATATACATAATCAAACCACAATTATGATGAGAACACGAAAACATGACACTATCATATATACGTTTGTGAATCTAAAATATAAGTTTATGAACCCATGTTTAAGTTCGTGAATCTATGCGCTTCTGAATCTCAAGTATAAATTTGAGAATCTCTTGTGTAAAACCTGAATATCATGTGTGTTTATGAATATCAATGAATATCGTGTGTAAATTTGTTAATCCTACGTATAAATTCATGAATCTCATGTGTATGTTTTTGAATCTCTCATATAAGTTTGTGAATTTCATATAGGGAACATGACCTATAAGAGTAACGAAGTATCAAAATTGTTTAAAAAATAGCATTGAACTTTTTGTTAGACACATATTACCAACAAACTATAACTTTTGTACACGTATCACCATTAAAGTTTATCATTTGTTCAAAAAATATCATTCGCATTACCGGAAGTATAGGTTACCAGCCACGTTGCATGCCAAATGGCAGTTAACGACTTGACGTGGATTTTAATGTTCATGATATACACATTTTACCATTAACTTTTTTGTACACATTTTATCATTAAACTTTTTTTTATACACATTATACCATTACAACTTTTTTGTACACATTTTACCATTATATTTTGAAAAAAAACATTTTGTCAAAAATAAATATCTTTCAATATAAATATTTATTTCACATATACATAAAGTATTTTTTTAGGATAATTTTTTGACTGAACACACTTTATTGGTCAAATGGTTTTGTTTACTGATCCACAACATATATTTTGGTATCCTGTATCAATTTCAATGACCTTGTATCATAGATGTGTTAGGGTTTAAACACTTCAAAAACCAATTCAACGATTTCACATGTAGAGAGTAATATAGAAATAAAATGTTTTAATGGAATTTTAAATCATTATACCACTAATAAATGTGAATATTAATGAATATCATTATGCTACAAAAAATAACTATAAATAAAATAACATATAGTGGCATAGAAAAAATATCAAAATATATAATGTGGATCGGTATAGCAAAACCATTTGACCAATAATGCATGTTCAAATAAAAAAATTATCATCAAGAAATACTTTATGCATATGTAAAATAAATATTTTTATTAAAAGATATTTATTTTGAAAAAGTGTTTTTTTTTTTAAATTATATAATATTAATGGTTAAATGTGTACAAAAAAGTTTAATGGTAAAATATGTACAAAAAAAGTTTAATGGTAAAATGCATACAAAAAAAATGTAATGATGAAATGTGTACAAAAAAGTTTAATGGTAAAACGTGTACATCATGAACAGTAAAATCCACGTCGGCAGCCATGTGGCATGCCCTGTGACTGGTAACCTATATTTCCGGTAACGCAAATGATATTTTTGAACAAAAGATAATCTTTAATGATCATACCTGAACAAAGACTATAGTTTGTTGGTAATATGTATATAACAAAAAATCCAGTGGTATTTTCTGAACAATTTTGATACTTTGTTACCTTATATGACATTTTTCCTTTGATATATAATGAACCTGTTGTGTATATTTGTGAATCTCATGTATAAGTTTGTGAAATTAAAATGTAACCCTCTCTACAACTCTTTATTTTCATCCCAATTATTCAATATTATACATATCAATTTAAACGTAAATCCAAACACCCATCAAAATTAGAACATCATAAACATATAAACACAAACCCAAATGGTTATTCCACTCAAAACAAAAGATTTATAAAATTAATTTATTCATTAATAAATATTAAGTTAAAATCAAAATAACTTATTATGATGGAATAAGTTTAGCACATTACATGTCAAATTTATTATTCTCCTCACTACTAAAGCAAAGCGAAAAAAATGGGCTACCGAATGACTATTTCATATCCCGCTAAAAGGATATATTATTTATAATTTATTAATGTTTGTCCCAAAGCAAAAACCGCATGGTTTTTCGACGCCGATCATCGTTCCTCTTCAAGGTAAGGAGCATCGCTCTCGCCGGTTCCCAAATACAAAGAAACCGTCCCAGCGGCACCAACAACCGCACCGGTCAACCACGACTTGCTACGAGCCAACCAACTAGCCTGAGCCAACGCCTCCGCTTCACGACGGTTTCTCTCCTCCTCCTCCACCAACACATCGAACCACCTCTGAGCCATGTACACCTTCACGGCAGCGATCCCCTCCTGCACCACTTCTTTCGGCGGAATCATCAATGGATTTTGGTCGACGTTGAATTTCGTTAGCTTATCAAGGCGGCCGAAGGTCAAGGGAAGTTCCTGGAGCTGATTATTACTGACGTCGAGTTCTTTGAGACTGGTCAGATCGCCGATTGTGTCGGGGAGTTCTGTTAGGTCACTGAAATTGCTGCCTAGGTTGAGTACCTCGAGATTTGATAATTTTCCGATGGTATCTGGGAGGCCTCGGAGCTCGTTGAAGTGTGCGTCAAGGTACCGAAGAGATTTCATTTCGCCGATCGAGGAAGGGAAGTTGCGTACCTTGTTCAGAGCGATTGCGAGCTTTTTTAGCTTCACTAGTTCGTACCCCAGTTTAGTAGGTAGGTATGTTAGCTTGTTGAAACTGGCATCCAATTCTTCCAATGACCTACAACAACGTTACTACTTGTAAGCCTTTTGAAACAAGTCAAAAACAGAAGAAGAATATCATGTACCTGCACTGACAGATGCTGTCAGGCAAGGAATCGAGTTTGTTGCTAGAGACATCTAGGATCTTCAACTTGAGCAAACAGCCGATGGAATCTGGTAGTGAGGACAAAATATTGCCAGAAACATTTAGCTCCTCAAGATTTTCCAGTCCAGCAACAGAATCAGGAATCACCTGTTTCAATGCATCAAGGTTCATCAATGCCAGAAAGTGTGTAGAGAAAAAAACATGGAGGAAGATTTATGATGGTTGATTCATCTTCAAGACAAATTGCCTTTCCATAAAACTAGGTGGTGTCATGAGGTCTTACCAAGTTCATGACATCTCATCAGGTTAGTGTGTTAACAATGAAATTAAGATCGGAATGATGAAGATTGAATTAACCAATATATTTGGATAATCAGAATATCAGAAGATGAATATAATCATAGACTACCTCAAGCTGATTGGAGGATAGGTTAAGGTAAACCAATGTACGAATCTTTCCAAAGGCTTCAGGAAGGAATGGCAATCGTCTCTCTGATAAATCAATCCTTTGAGCACCGTTGGACAATGCATCCGTCAGAATCGCAACCACTTCCTCCGTAATCTCTTCCGCAACGCCAGAGCTCCCTTCATCAACAACCGGAAGCGGTTTTTTTCCCGCCTTAGCCGACTCATAAATCTTCTCAAGCCTCTTCTCCGCCTCACTCAACATTTTATCGTACGATTCATGCATCTGATCTAACGAGATCAGAGTTTTGTGCATCTGTCTCTCCCTCTCGATTGCCTTTTTCTGCTTTTCCTCCTCAGGATCAACCTTATCGGATAACGTGATCTCGTCGAGGTCGTTCGACAACATCGCGTCAATCTCCGCAAGCCTCGTCTTCGCCATATCCACCGCCTCATGATCAGGACGCTCACCTAGTGTCTTGAGTAACGACCGTGTCTGAGAAACGTCATTCACGGCTGAACGCATGGAAGCCAGGAGCTGAGGATCTGTGAGGTTGGGCATCCGTTCAGTGAGTTCGAAATAGGGTGGCGGATTGAAAGTCGTATGAGGTGTCATAAAAGTAGACGAATGAGGCGTCGCCGCCTCGATGTCGCCCTCCGGCATGTTAGGGCGTTTCGTGTTGGGCAGTCTCGTCATGACATAGGAGAGAATTGGGAAATTTTTAGGGTTCGGATCCATTGCAGTATTTTTCCAATGTGTGAAAGTCGATCAAATTCAACCAGATTTTCTGAGATTGATGAATCTGAGCTCTAGATTTGGATGCATTTCTATTTTCTCGATGAGAGAGGGCGATAATCAATAAGACGGAACAATAACCGCAACGGTATTCTAGTCATGAGACGCAATCTTTCGGAGAAATTTTTGGAGGGTAGTATTTTTTTAATTATATATTTAAATAATAAACAATTTATATAAATTATATTTTAATAATCAAATTAAACAAGAATGTAAATTTATTAAATCATTACTTTAGTTTGATCAATAATATCTAATAATCGATTTATTGAATTTAAATATAACTAAATAAATTTTATGTTTATTTATATATATATATTAACCTTTTATAAAAGTCTATTATCCTATTATTATCTTAAATTTAACTGACTCTAATTACTCATAAATATCGATTTTTAGCATTGTCCATATGATTACACATTCTTTTATATAATCTAGCTTTGAGCAGTTATTAATGATGATAGATCAATATTAAAAGAGAACTTAAAATTTGAAGTGAAACCGAAAGGATTTTTAGTTTATTTTTATTTTAGAAGACCACTATGTATATAGACCATATGATTGAAATGGCATGTCATTTCGATATATGTCATATGTAATGCACACGTGCATCTGATGTTTCCGTCTTACTTTTTCTTCAAAAGGGATATATAATGCACATAAGTATATGTATATATGTATATTTACATATGGACTACAAAAAGTCAAAAACAACATGGATCAACTAGCGCATGTTAATCTCTATGAACGCAACGATCTCTCTGACAATGAACGCAAAATAAAAATTCTCCAATTCTCTCCAACTTTTGAGTTATCTAAATCTTGCCATGGATGATGATCAACTAAATTCTCTTCTTGCTTTAGCCAAATTTATTATTTGTATAACTCTAACTTTATTTGATTTAACAAAATAATGTAACGAAATCGTACTAAGAATAAAGCCTTGTTTTTACTATCAAGTCCTCAATGGATAAAATATGTTGAATAAGTAATGATATTTTTCTGGATAAATTGTTGTCGATATAAATATTGTATCTTATTTTTGACGAAATATACTGTCTAAATATGAATAAATGTCTATTTTAATCTCCCACTATAAAAAGACAAATAATAAGTAACCATTATCTAATAATTGTTATAAATCAAAGTTGTACATTGTTACATAAAAAATTACAAAGGTAGAAAGAAGTGCAGAAGAAATGGGAAGTTGTAGACTCTATGATTGAAGATTAAGGCTATGTTTGACAGACTAACTGAAAAACTAGCTGTTAGCTGAAAAACTAGCGGGTAGCTAGAAACTAGCGACTAACTGAAAAACTAGCTGAGCTGAAAAACTAGCTGATAATAAATGACGTTTGGTAAAAACTAACCGATAAAACTAGCTGGAAATCGTAAAATAACATAAAAAGACATGTACAAAATTAATCTAATATTATAAAAAAACATAATACATTAAATAAATTAAAGTAAATACTAAATAAAAGTTTTGTGTTTTTAATTTAAATTTCTTGCATCCCATTTCATATTTGCAATATTATCACGAAGTTCTCGTATGACGTGACTCTCGAAAATGGAAATCAAACTTGTAGATAAGTGTTTTATCGGTACGTATAGACGTAGTATATTGAAGGGTAAATTTGGAATATCTGGAAAAGTTATTTTAAACGTTACTCATAGTATTTAAAAAACTAACTTATATGCTAGTTTATAAGCTATTTTTCGGTCCGCCAAACATGTAAAGTGGAAAAAAAACTCAAAAAAGAAGCTAGCTTACAAGCCAGATATGACGTCCAAACATAACCTAACCTAAAAGGCAATGGTGGAACTAGATGATGTCTTTCCTTACTTCACCAGAGTGCATTGTACAATTCTACCTAAGTGACCTAATAAAAAATGTGTGGCTCCTTAAGAGCCTTGTGGATGGTGGTAAAAATTCTTAATGTTATAGTGGATAAGTCAGCACTTCTTCAGAATTTCAACGATATGTGAGTACATGTTTTAAGTATAAGTTTAATGTATACTTTTTTAGTTTTAATACTTGTTTTGTTATTGAAGTTTAAATATATGTTTATGTTCTTGATTCGTGTGTGTGCGCACATATGTCAAAAAAAGTCAAATGTAAATCATAATAATGATTTTCTTGTCAACATTTATAATGTTAATGGTGTGTATTGAACATAAGGAAAATTTTATTATTCGTTTTAAGACATTATCATGCCACAATTATCACGACACCATTTCACTTTTTTTAATTAAAAGTCGGTAAACCTATTGTTTGGAGGTTTTAATTGCTTTTTTCTTAAATGTCAACAAGTTTAATGGTATTCTAAGCAAAAAAAGAAAAAAAATCAAATGTACACCTACACCCTCCCCACTCATTTTCCTTAAAGGATATTATTAGAACGAAGAATGAAAAGGACAAATAATCAAATTACACACATGCGAAAGCCTACAATTACACACGCGTACATACATAATCCTGCAATTAGACACATGTATGTACATAATCCCCTTGTCTTATTTTAACTAATATTTTCTGACACTCTAGTTGTTCCTATTCTACATTTAAATCCAACTCGTTTCTTCAGATTATTAATTTCTAAAGTATCCACGAAAATCAGGTATATTTGCTATTAGATTATACGCATTTCATTAGGTCTAGTAAAAAGGAGAAAGACACAACCCGATTTTGATGAATACGACTTGATTTTGAGGAAGAAATGGCAGTTGTGGAAAAAGAATTGTTGAATCATTGAATTCATAGCACAACCTTTTTTCCTAACTTAGCCCACTAAAACATTTCTTCTGAATCAAGTAAAAAAAAGTCGCATGAAGCCATTAAGTATTGTATTCATTAGTTAAGTAAAAAAACACCCAAGTTCTCTATAATAAAAAATCAAAAAATCAGACAACTATAAATTGATAAATAACAAAATTATAATGCTTTCTACCTTGAAAAGGTGCGCTAAATTTTAAATTAACAGAAAAATAGAACTTGTCACGTTATGATATACAGCCCCTTATCCTTAGAAAATAAGAAAATAATTTCATAAAATCAAAAAACAAGACCAAAGAGAACACGAAGAAGACGCACACACTAACAAGAAATATCTTTAACAAACATCATCAACTTGAGCCATCAATTGCCAACAAAATTTCTCTTTCAACCAATTCAAACATCTCTTGTACCCGATCACCAAACTTTACGATTACATTCCGAGTAATTCGCTCCTCAAATTTGCAACTTTTGAGCCATACGACCCCAACAAATACATCACATGAGCACCACCCCAGTCCACGATCCCCAATCTCATACTTAACCTGAACCTGCATTTTCCAATCAAGATACAGATAACTTTTTTATTTAAATAATATTTTCTCATATTTATTTACACGTAAACTAGTTCCACACAATGTATAATTTGAGAAAAGATATTATCATATGGGCTCGTGTTATTACTTACATAGAAGTGGTCGCCAAATGGCACGTCATGTAGAGACATAGCCTCGGTTACAATCCAACCTTTCCCATTTGTAGCCGGTGACTTTTGCTGTGTACATGTGACATCACCTCCAAAACTCGACACCCTTCTGTTAAACTTGTAACATAACCGTCGTTCAAAAACCTCGGAGCCGGTGGTTACCGGTTCCCAGTTGGTTGTGTTGTAGTTCAAACACGACAATTTTACCATCACTTTGTGCTCCAAGTCTCCTCCTTTGAAGATATCCATCACTGACTCGACCTATAAGTCAAAGTCAAAATCGTGGTCCGGTAATGTATTTTTGTAAGGCTTCTTTTGTTACACAAAATACAGGACTGGACAAACTTTCTAATGTTTTTTCCGAAGATATGGATGAGTAGGTCATTCTCGTCTTTTCTACAGATGAGAGTGTCTTTGTCCCACCTTTTTGGCTTACATAAAAAATTAACCAAAAACGATAAAGTAATTCCACAAATTAACCACTTGTTCAAACTTTCATCACAAAACAACCAACTATTCCGCGAAATTACTTTTATCGGCAGTCCCACCAAAAGAATCTTCAAAAAAAATTCATTGAGTTTTTAATTTCGAGAAATACATCGTCTTTTTCATGAAACGACGTCATTTTCGTGAAAAGAAAGAAGCAAAAGTGAAAAGGAGTATTTTGCGAAATAAGTAGCCATTTTCTGATAAAAGTTGAAAATGTGCGAATTTTGTGATATTTGGTTATTGTGTTTGCCCTAAAAAATTTCTAATTTGTCGGTCTGGGTCCTAATCCAATGCACGTCAAAAAACAAACAATGCCTAAATGTTTTTCGGGTACTCACACTAAACGGAAGTTCCCCCGAGTATATCTTGGACATTTTTTCGTCTTCAACCACCAAATGGGAAGTAACATCTTCGAGCAAACACTTCTCATCTTGTTCATGTTGTTCCCCACCAATTTTATCATGTCCATCTTCATCTCCAAGGCCATCAGTTTTCTGATCCGGGCTCGACGATCTTGTTTTCCATAACGCCATAATTGTCCTAATTTGCATAAAACCCCCACCAAAAATTCGTTCACGCAACACAAAGTTAAAAAAAATAGAATTTTCATCATTATATTTACCGAGTTGCTGAATTAAACGACACGAACGAATGGAAATAGAAATGGAGCCTGCCTTCTTCATCTTGAGACTTTGCCCCGTGTCTGGCATCTATACCTCGACCTTTATGCAGAACCATGACGAGTATCGGGCTGCCAACTGATGCTAGTGAAGGAGGAAGCATGTGTATATCTTCTACATCTTCCCACAGAAAAGAAAACCTTGTTTTGTGTCCGAATAAGTTGGCATAAAAACCAATGATTCTTGAAGATACAAATAGTCGACCCTGTAAAAATGATATTAGAAACTATGATAGGTAATGGACTTGGTTCGGTTTTGTTTGGTGGGTCCGAGTGTACCTGAAGGGGTAATTTTCTTTTGAGAGAGCACGAGAAATCACTGATAAGAAATTCTTCTGGTGGCAAGCTGAAAAGCTTCTGGAATGTTGAATTCCTATGAGGTGACTTCACGTTGAGCTGTTGTGTACTTAACATAATTAGTAGGGATGTGTGGAAAAACCGAACCCGAAAAAGAAAACCATAATATAAAACAAAAGTTATAGAATTGTTTAGGGTTTATGTTTGAAATCTGACATCAAAAGCCGTACCTCATGTATCTTAATAGTTTTTACAAAGAATATAAGATGTAATACTTATTTCACATATGTTATCCAAGTTTGTTGATTGAATAGTTTTGTCATGTTCTGTATCTTCTCTATTTATTTTGTATTTGTTAAAAATGTTTTGAGTTTGAACTTATTAGATATTATGTTAAGTTTAGTATATTAATGATATTGTGATTAAATATTATGTTGAATTAAAATTACCAATCATATCGCCGTTAAATATAATTTCATTTGTGTCATCATTTATATCAACAGAAATTTGAAACGTCAAATAAAAAGTCATTTGTTATTCAACAATATCTCTAAAGAGAAGGGTAAAATGATCATTTACACACATTCAGACCGTTCATTACTCTCATGGGAAAAAAATGACTCAAGTCCTTACTTGACTATGTATATAAGGTCTTTTCAGTTTCCACTAGAACTCTAATTGGTTGTGTTGTTGGACATAAACTTCTAGAACGTTTTTTGCTATCATATATTGCAAAAGTGAACACATACCTTTTTACCCGCTTCTTTCTCGACCTTTGTCAAGTACTCCTTGATCGTTTCAACTCCATTATTATTATCCAAAAAAATTCTTAAATGCAACTTCGACTGAAAAGACTGTGCAAGTTTTCCCTCGAGAGGGACCCACATGTCCGCCAATTCTTCAGATGTATGTCTCAAGAATCTAATCTCCGCGTGCCCAAGTGAAGCCGGTTGACCAAACGGACCATCAAAGTCAAAAACTTCAACATCCAACAACGATGGGGGTTCTTCTGCAGCATCAAACTCGAGTATTTCTGCCAGATTTTAGCAAACGGTCAGTGTAAAGTTTCAAGAATCATGAAAATTTGGTTAAAGTTTAAAAAGAGAACAAACCGTTCCATTGTGGATCAAGAGTTTGAAGCTTGACAGAACTTGTTCTTGTTTTCCCATTGCATGTGAACACTACATATGGATCTGAGAAACCAGAAGAATCCAATGGAGCCAACTTGGTTCCCTCGATTAGTGCTACTGTAAGCACCCACCCTTCACCTTGAGCTTTGACACCATGATCATTTCCTGTCAACAATCAACAAGAGCTTTCCTAACATCCCGTTCTATTCACCAATGTGTGTGTGTACGTGTATAGTCATATATGTATATATGTACATGTGTATATGCATACACAAATATGTTTAATGTATACAAAAAACTATTACAAAATGTACATATATACACAAATATGTTTAATTCGTCATGACATACTTCCCCACGATAGTCCGGAACATGTATATTATCTACACTTCTCATTGTGTAAAGAGCAAAATACAGAAAAAACATTTGTACTTTCACCATTTTATTATTTAGGCACTTAACTTTTGTACTTTCACCATTTTATTATATAGGCACTGAACTATTTTATGTAGTGATCAAACCACTATTACTTTTTTTAACCGTCTAAAAAACCATCTTGTATCCTGGTTTTGGTTACCCGGTCTTGATCAGGCAAACTACAAAAAAACATCGACAAAGCCACTCAACTATGATTATAATAGTGATGAAAAATAGGTGGTTAAATTGATAAAATGGTGAAAGTATGTTGTTCTAATATGCTTTACAACCTATTATGAATTGGGTAACTGGGAAAATGTTTCTTTTAAATGGCCAAAAAGAAGAATAATGTTTAATGGCTACCGAAAATAGTTAAGTGCTCAAATCTATTACATGATGAAAGTATGCCCATAAACATGTGCATAATCAACCAGTTTCTTGTAGTGAAAAGGGGAATAATTTACCTCTACGCAGTCTAGCTTGGACGAAACGTGCAACCATGATATAAACACGCTCCAAGTTGAAGAAAATTACTCCACATGTAATAAATTCACCAAAACTATCCGGCAATTCAAGCCCATTAAACTCTAAACCTTGAATCCTATTCGGCTCACATAGAATAATATGCACAAAAACATAAAGAACCATAAAAACAGCGGAAAGCACGGTGAAGTTACAAAAATACTCCACCGCTAACTCCCAGTCCGATTGGTGGTCATTCTGCAACGCCGCCAATGTGTGATCTTTGTCTAATACGGTCAACTGACTCACAGGTTTGACTCTTTGACCAAGCAACCCCGCAAATTGGTCAAAACTCTCCTTTAATCCTTGTTTAGCACCCGCTTCGATCATACCCTTCATCATCGTACTTTGATGAAAATTAATCCTCCATGAAATTGTAATCCGTGAGGTTTCATCTCCTTCAACCTCAGGCCCTTGTGTTATTTTATACAGTAATTCAACTCGGAAGGTACTACCGTATGGAACATCGGGTGTATTAACTTTTACAAGAACCGAAAATTCTTTCCCATTTGCTTTAATGTAAGTCTGTTCTTCAGTTACTTTATTAGCTTTGACCAATTTTGTAGCGGCTTTTGTGTAAGTAACGGTTCGGGTCAAAGATGACATCTTATCGGATTCCCATGTCCATGGGAACTCGTGAACATCTGTCGTACCCTGTAAATCTGCTAAATCTTTCCGGAGCTGTGAATCGGGAGCAAAGAGGAGATGGTTTAGATCTTTTGGAGGTATGACGTATGTTTCATCGATTAGAAAACCGCCGTGTAGATTTTCAGGTGTTTCCCTTCCTTCGTCTGTGGATTCCATGGTTACCATTGATTCTTCGAAGGTTGTAGTGAAGGTGGATTCTTCAGTTGACTCACCATTGTCGGAGGAAGTTGCGGGTAAGTCTGATGAATCGTATTTATCGGAAGATTCGTCATGTTTACTAAAAAGCTTCTCGAATCGGCCGGCAATGGCTTTCATCATCTTTTTTGGTGATTTTGAGGTGGTGGAATCGTGTGACGGGCTTTGTCTGCTTTCGTGTTCCTCGCTACAGCCATTGGTGATGATCGGGTGTAAGGAGCATGAATGATCGCTCGATATGTCGTGGCCTCTGCCATGAAGTGAAAGTGCAAGAAGAATCTTTCCTGAAATTAGTGTTAAAAACAAAATGATGATATAGTCGGGTAGGCTTTTTAATTTCAAAAATCAGGAAGAATTGCTTTCATTATAGGGAAAGAATAATCCCTAAATTGCAAATTTAAAATGTAGAAAAGTTTGAATCTTTGAAGATTGAGAGCTTGGTATTATGGTATCTCTGAACATGGAGCAAACATTCTGAAATATCGATATAGGAAAACAGACAGAAAGGTGTGAAATACTAACCACATTCTTTCTTGATTGATTTATGGGGTTTGTGATTTTCAATAGTAAACCAGGTTGGTGGCAAATGATGATTCTCTTCGGCAGCAACAGACCACAAAGGGATCCGAACCCGACCCACCAAATCCCTAGAACCATTGTGAAAGAAACCAATAGATTCATCATCGCGATGATAAACAGATACAATAAGTTCATCATCGTCTAAAGAATGAACTCTGAATGCAAACTCTTCGTTCCAAATAGGGTTTTTTGTGTTCTTTAAAACCCTTGTTCTTGATTTGAACTTTCCAACTCTGAGCTTTACAAAAGAGTCCTCAACGACCCAGTCTCTACCCTCTAATACGTACACGTAGAGCCTCATTGTTTGGCAGAAAGAGTGATTTTTTGCTGGAAATTGAGATGGGTTTT
The DNA here is from genome assembly GCA_023525715.1 of Cichorium intybus. Classification (NCBI taxonomy): domain Eukaryota; kingdom Viridiplantae; phylum Streptophyta; class Magnoliopsida; order Asterales; family Asteraceae; genus Cichorium; species Cichorium intybus. The sequence continues at coordinate 6,599,764 of CM042017.1, forward strand.
GTTTGTTTGAAATGGGTTTTTGATTTCTTGAAATGGGAATGAAGAATGTTGACGGTGTTGTTGCGGTGGATGACGATGGAGGTGGAGATGGAGATGGAAATGAAGACGGCCATCGAAAGGGGAAACGTGGAGTGAGGTAAGAAGCGACACGAGGGATGTCGAGTTTGAAGAAAGAGAAAAGAAGGAAGAGTATGGCGGTTATGTCAGGGTATCATTTAACTTGATTATCTCCGTTTTTTATGTAATTTTTTTATTTTATATCATTTACTTTTTTATACACACATAGTAAAATTCGATTTTCTTTATATAACAAAACAAAAAGTGATTGTCGAAAATTTTACAGTGGGGTAACAAAAACACCATCGAACCGAATCAAAATCAGAACTGGTTATGTATTAATGGTATGGTTTTTGGTTTTCTAAAAATTTATTTTTTGGTTTCGTTAATTGCGTTTTAATTCGGTCCGGTTCCAAAACCAAACTCATCTTAAGTGAGCAAATAAATTATTGGAATTGAACTGAACCGAAACCGGAACCGATTGACAATCGATTATTATGTATAACGGTTTGGTTTCAGTTCTGCTCGGTTCCGAAACAAAGCTTACCTTAAGTGAGTAAATAAATCAGTGTAACTGAATTTCGTTAATTGCGTTTCAATTCGGTCCGGTCCGGTTCCAAAACCAAACTCATCTTAAGTGAGCAAATAAATTATTGGAATTGAACTGAACCGAAACCGGAACCAATTGACAATCGATTATGTATAACGGTTTGGTTTCAGTTCGGTTATGTATTAATGGTACGGTTTTTGGTTTTCTAAAAATTTATTTTTTGGTTTCGTTATTTGCGTTTCAATTCGGTCCGGTCCGGTTCCAAACCAAACTCATTTTAAGTGAGCAAATAAATTATTGGAATTGAACTGAACCGAAACCGGAACCGATTGACAATCGATTATGTATAACGGTTTGGTTTCAGTTCTGCTCGGTTCCGAAACCAAGCTTACCTTAAGTGAGTAAATAAATCAGTGTAACTGAATTTCGTTAATTGTGTTTCAATTCGGTCTGGTCCAGTTCCAAAACCAAACTCATCTTAAGTGAGCAAATAAATTATTGGAATTGAACTGAATCGAAACCGGAACCGATTGACAATCGATTATGTATAACGGTTTGGTTTCAGTTCGGCTCGGTTCCGAAACCAAGCTTACCTTAAGTGAGTAAATAAATCAGTGTAACTGAATTGAACCGAAACCGATTGACACCAGATTATGTGTAACTATTTAGTTCTCAAGATTTTAAAAACTTATTTTTCAGTTTCGAATATTTCAGAACTGATTCGGTTCGGTCCAGTTTTTCAAATGGAATGTCTAAATGAACTTAAATGTTTTTCTCAATCACATAGCATTTAAAATAGCTAGTGTTAAAACATGAATTTATTATTACATGTCTAAACAAAAATATCTCTAAATCACTTAGCAATGACAAAAATAGTTCATGTGTAAGGGCTACAACAGCAGAAATGGTCTATGTGTAAGACAAACTTAAAGAAATGGTTTATGTGTAACAAATTTATAAAAATCATCAACGTCTAAGAAAAATTTACATAAATGGTCCTTGTGCAGGAATTAGCTTGACTTGTGTTTCTTTAATTAATTTGCTTTATACCAATATTTATTTATTTAGTCAAAAGAATATATTATTAATAAACTCGCCGCAACGCGCAAACAATCACCCCTCCTTCTTCATTAAAATGATTATCATTCACTAATAAGAACCTGCAATAACTTGATGAACTTTGGGGTTCATGATGATGTTCATTAAACTTGTAAGAATCCTTAAATGAGGAATTATACATTATTGTTTTATGCTTGGTGATCACAAATCCATGATTGCAAGTGTTAATATCCCTCCTAATCTTGTAAATTTTCCAGAAATATGCTCAAACATGATGAAGATGGGTAAAGGATGTTCATGTCTTCTAGACAGAGAACTCAAAATTGTTTGTGGTCTGAAATAACACTAGTTATGTAGAAAAGTTCTTGGCAGACGGGTCAAATGACCTTTGATTGACCTCAAATTTTAACCATGTGTGCTCATTCTTGTCCTTTACTTCATGTCAAAATATCAGCCTAATTAGACCATGCACGCGCCCTAACTTGTGATAACTAGAAACTTGCATGATTTTTGTGAACTTAATTAACTAAAATGTAAACCCTAATGTCAAGTTAAATGTATAATGAGTTATGATGACAATTTGGTCTTTTGATGAATATAATATTTTATATACACATAGACTTATCATGATAACTTCGTAGTATTAATAAAGTAACTTTAGCTAGATAAGAGTAACCCTTGAAACCCGATTAGAAATACAATTGTATAAAAAGAAGGAATTATCGGGACTATTTTTAAAATTTTATATTTCAAAATATAAAAGGAATTGAGAAAAAGTCTTCAAATTGACTTTTGTAATATTTTAGATAACAAAAATAAAGGAAAAAGATTCAGGCCATTTGGAGTTACAATGAAAAAGTTATGAAGGTTTTAAAATGGTCCAAAAATGACAAAAAAAAAATGGCCAAATGGTCATGTTCAAGGGTCGATAGCATAAAATATGAATGGATTCGGATTTAAATCGGTGAGGAGAAGTTGTAAAGCTCGGCCCCACCTTTGTAAAGGATAAACTTTGTAACATTTGGATATCATACAAGAAAGTTATGACTAGAGGAAAATCAAGAAAAATAAGGAACAAAAGTTGGAAAAATTACTAAGGCTGGAAAGGAGGGGCAATTTTATCTTTTTAGCTTATTAATTTAGCCATCAGATTCCTTTTGTTCTTATGGGCGACGCCTTTCCCTAAACGTCACGTGAAGCAAACCAAAAAATATGGAAAAAGGGAAATCGAGGAAAACGAGAACACATTCACGCACACACACATTCACCTTTGGTTGTGTGTGTGAAATCACGACTGAGAAAGGAAATTAGCGCATCAGGAAGCAGCGATTTCCGAGCAAGGGAAGGCGGAGTAAGGGCTACAACAGCAGCTATCGACGGCAGCAACAAGTGACGAAGGAACATCATCAGCAATGTTGCCTTCCGGCGAGCCTCGGTGCTTCGGCGACCGACGATGGCAAGGGGGTGAACCAAGAAGCTTCCTTTGTCCGATTTCACACTAATCCTTTACCAATTTTAGAATTCTTGAACTTTTGGACAGAAAATAGAAAAGGTATAAATTGATTTGGTAAACCCTAGTTCTTAAATTTGAAGATTGCTCATGCATGTTGAAATTGAGCATGGATTTTGAAAGATGAAAGTTTTATGTTAGCAACATTTTACTCAATTTGTTATGGAAAGATTTTAAAAGCGAGATGTTAATATATGTTAAAATATAAAGATTTTGATAGCAAGTATTATTATATGATTTGAATTCGAACAGTTTGACAGAAAGTGTCAATACATGAGTTGATTACAAAGGTTTTGAAAAAGATCATTGTTATATTTACTAATGTTTTGATTCTAAAACTCATGTAGCTCACGAGGTGTTTTCATGCCATGTATCCTAGGTTTGAGTTCAAAAGCGTAGGACGTCAAGATGCTATGCTAGATATGCTTTTGGGAAGACTAGATGGAGTGGAGTTTAAGATAGACTCCAACATTTGAATTCATGGTTTAATCCTTCTCAGCTTGCTATGGTTTCTTTTGGTATGAATTTGTAACACATGGTTGTAAACTTGTCAACCAAATGTTTTTGTTGAACCGCATTTTAATATTCATGTCTTTCAGACATGAATTATATTAAAACCATAACAATATAAAGCTTAATGAAAATGGGGTGTTACATAACTCGCTCAAAGAGTGGACGGCTACGCACTGTCAAAGTTCAGTCAATTTCCACACTTAGCCAAATTTTCACCATTTTTCACGTTTTTACCCCAACTTATTCTTATCATAGTTTCATACAAACTTCGTTTTTCACAAACTTTATATATCTGGAAAGCTCATAATGAGCTTTAAAACTTCGTTTCACTGACTCAGATCTAAATCTAACTGGACTTTCCTATATAGACCCTTAAACATGAGCATTTAGTCATTTTTGTCACTTTTTAGACATTTTCAAACCTTCATAACTTCTTCCTTATAACTTCAAATGACCTGAATCTTTTTCCTATATTTTCTTATCTAAAATATTACAAAAGTCACACTGATGAAACTTTTGTCAATTCCGTGTAGAGTTTGAGTTATTAATTTTCAAAGATTGCTCAATAATCACCTCACGTTTTGCTCCTAAATTTCCATTTTGTCCTTGTGTCTTTAAAACTAATTTCCAAAGGAAGTAACATATTATAATGACTTAATAGAAGGTCTACCAAACACATTTGCTTATTTTTCCTTTCTTTGACAATTTTCCCCTTTCATAATACGTTTAACAAAAACCAACCATCCTAGATGAAAATTCGTCCAAGTTAACCCAGCCCTCAAATATATTACCCCCAAATCGAACAAAAAACAAATAAGGGAGCAACCCAATGCGATAAAGAAAAAGATTATGTCTACTTATCAATACCGGCAGGTGTTCCTCCTCTCCTGGTTGTCGGCCTCATTAGAGACCATTCCTCCATCCTATTGATAGGTTTTATGCAAATCAACAAAACTTGAACCCTAAGTTCACATGCAACCTAATTGGATCTATGTTTTCACTATTTGAACATATAAAAATATACCTAAGGCCAATCGAAATTTACTAGAAGAAATAAAAGAAAATACTAACCTTTAGTTCAATTCTTTGGAAACTAGCACCACACGTGTCGTGCCTCAAATGGTTCACACCCAAGTAAGCAATTTGAACAACAGAGAGATTCCAGAGAGTCAGGGATAAGTGGCGCAGAATGGGGTGGTCAGGGACTGACACGCCTAGGTCGTCGTGCAGTCAAAAATAAGAAAATACCTAACCAACACTAGTATAGCAGTAGTCAGGGTCGATCCGCAGGAGTTACGTGGTCGAGACAGGTGACAGATTACCAACTGCAGTGTCACTCTACAATCAGAGGATCTAGTTCCTAACTTTTGCCAAACAATCCCCAAGATCATAAACTCAAACAATTCCAAACAATTATTCACTAAACTAAAGTCCAAACCAATAACTAATCCTAATTGGTCACTGAAATCAGAAATGAAATTCAGTACAATCAAGATCAACCCAACATCCAATCACAATCAAAACATCCAAAAAATCATTCACAAGCATAAAATACCGAAAAGAAGTAATTACTTGTAAGTTGTAACCAAATGATTCATTAACTAGAAACTCAGATCCACTAATACAAACAGTAATCAAAAGATCCAAAAACATAAACTAAGACTAAATATCAATGGTTGTCACTCCCAAAGATACTTGCCAAATGCTACTACTATTAAACTAACTTGAAAATTAAAGAGAAAACATAAAATACCAATTTATGGTTGTTGAAAACTGAAACTCGGAGTCAAAGAAGCCTTGGGAGTCGTTCCTATGCCAGGTCTTTGCTACATTTTTCGACCTAAAACCCTCTATTTATAGTTGCAAAATTTAAGTGACCGCGCCGCGCACAGGTGAAATCCGCGGCGCGCGTGCTGGTTTATCCCCGTTTTTTTGGCATTTGAATGTTCTCCACCGCCTCATCGCTGAGTCACCGCGTCGCGCATTTGTACACTCCGCGGCGCGCGTGCGAATTTGCCTGATATTGCATTGATCTTCAAACTTCTTCCAAATTGTACGCTTTTGGTCCCTGTTTTCATTATTTCTTTCCAAACAAGTGCTGGCACGAAAAGTGAGAATACCACGATATATATGATATAAATTCACTAAGAATAGGGCCCAACAACAACTAAAATATTTGATATTACTAGGCGTTGTCAGGGACCCCTATTTATAGGTTCCAAGTGGTTACCAGATAAACCTTAGAGATAAACATTTTTGAATTCAAATGAGATAAACATTTTATCATTTGATTCAAACTCTATTTATCTAATATATTAATTTCGAAAGCAAGGATAATCATATCCTCAAACTGTCACTACTCAACTATTGAATAATTACAATTCAGCCCCTGCACCTTTAATTAATCCAATTAATCACCAAATTAAATCCAATTAATTCCTGAATAATTATTAATTAAATAATACTATTTCTAATTAATATATTATCAACATAATATATTAATAAACTATTTATTTTATTTATATTGATTTATTAATCACATAATAAATCAATCTCTCTCTCTCTCTTAAGGTTATTCTATTAAACTGCCAGCTATGTGGGCAACCCAAATGGACTTTGCTACTATCAATTAAATATATATACTAATTATAGTCATGTCTTAGACACCTAATCCAACACCTATAACAGTTGATCCCCCATCCTATAACAGTTGATCTACTTCATTCTTTCTCTCTTTCATCCCTTCGTCCTTCTCCTCCTGTACGGAAAACACAACCCTAAAATATTGAGGGTATATTGTCGGCCTCATCGGAGACCTATGGTTTTGAAGTTTATTTCCATCAAATGTTTTATTTGCTGCTTCTAATTAGGATTCAGGTTTGAACAATGATTTGAAGGAAATGATGGTGGGATAAGAATATATATATATATATATATATATATATATATATATATATATATATATATGTATATATATATATATATATGTATATGTATATGTATTTGTGTGTGTATATATATATATATATAGCGCTAAGTTATATTGCGGACAACAGTTATTGTGAGACCGTGCGAACATTGCTATTTTGTGAGAAATGACGAATAGAATATCTTTTTTTGGTAATTTGAATACAAAACAAACATATTCTCATAGAATTATTATCATTAAATCTTCTATACGGATTGTATGGAGTTTTTTTATTCTCATTCTGTCATAATGAGAATGAGTAAATCAGAATGTCTGAAACACAAAAACGAATGATAATTATTGAAAATGCGTTTTAATATCAATAATTTTATGAGCATATGTTTGTTTAGTATTAATATTACCAAAAAAAATCTAATCATCATTTCTCACAAAATAGAACTGTCCGCATGGTCTCACAATAACTGTTGTCTGCAATATAACCTAGTTAGAGAGAGAGAGAGAGAGAACAATGGGGTGAGAGTCAGAGATATCTTATAAACAATTTAATTAAAAAATAGAATGTTGAAGGTAATTTCATCATTTCACCCTTCATTAAAAAAATGTTATGTCTAACGGATGGAGGGACCAAAGGTGTTAGCAAATGCTTACCATAAAGACAAATATAATGTTGGCTTTTGAAAGGTTGGATCAATATGAAAAAAAATGTAAACCACAGAGACCAAAACTATAATTTACTCTTAATTTAGGGGGTATAAAATGAAATAAGGGGTACTTATAGTACAACCCCGCTTATAAAAGAGTTGATTAGTTTTACGGCGTGTAGTTTAATACCTTTAATACTGATTCTAATCATTCTATTACATACGATGAAAACTAAATTTGTATTTTGATGATTTAGATTTGATATTGAACTCTAAATTAGTATGATGAATATGGATAGAATTTGACCTAAATCTGGTATAGCTAATCACATGGATCATAACTATATGCAGACTTTATTCCTGTTGATGTAAATCTAGATTTGTGTTTTGAACTGATTTAAATCGACATTAAACTCCACATACTCATAATCAATATAGACTTAATTAATCTAAACTAAACTTGGTATAACAAATCTCCAGGATCTTTAACTACGCGACAATTTGATTTAAGCTAAATCTGCTCTCATCAACCAGATGTTATTCCTAATTACATGATTTTTCGTTCTCGTTATCGTGTGTGTTACTGCAACTTTTTTCTAGCTGCATATCTATGTTGTTTGATCAATGTCCACAACCACCTCCACCGTTGAAATTTGGTTCGCCTAATAATATTCCTTTTTCTTTTTCATTGTAATTGTTCTTTGCCAATTTGAACCCAAATGTCACGACTGTAACGAACCATATGACGACGGACCTATGAAACCCTAGAAATTAACGTACTACTATAAGCAATAGCAATGGTGAAACCAGAAACGACGTCAAAATTCATCAAATCAATCACAATCATAATCTCACTCATGGATCATATGAAAGATTTAATATCGTCTTAGATAAGCCCTTGAGTTCGCAAATCAAAAACACTATCAAGTATTGTAATTATATACGTTCAGCTAATACCTATGAGTTAATTTCTTGGTTTATTATTGACTGCAGAGAAATAGACGAGCAAAGGGATTCAAAGGGTTTGTAAGGCCTTTGAACCGGGACGACGACGGTGGATTATCATGGAAAGATCCGGCAAGAGAATAGTGAGGGAGCTTGTACGCTGAAAAATCAAACGCCTGGCATTGTTGCGTTCCTTTCCAGACGGCGGAATTAGTGACCACAGGATACGGCGGCGGTTTCGAGGCTGAAAAATCAGCGAGGGATTCAACGGATGGAACAGGAGAGATCGTCTTCAACGAGTCGCCAGAACAAAGAACGGCTCTGATCTTCGCGTCCGGAGAAACTCGATCGTACTCCTCCACGACGGCGGCGAGATCCTCATCGCAAGTGACAGAGACCAACACGTCCAGATCTTCTGACGGAAGCTTACACTTCAAATCAGCGGAGAATCCACACGCTACCCAAAACTTAAGGATCAAGTCCGCGAACGTGACGGAACGGTCCGCGGCGAGTACTCTAGTGTGACCGCCGACGTATCGGAGCTTGCCGTCAATCTGACGTGGCAGAATCTTTCCGCCGTAACTGTAAAGAAACTTGATGGTCGCCGTTGACGTTTTGCTGCCGGAATTGGTTATGCAAGCCATGCTTAATCTTGAGATAGTAAAATATGCTTGAAGTATTGAAGGAGGATATTTGGGATCAAAAGTAACGTATGAGATCAATTTATAGGGCGAGGGCTTCTTGTTGGTTAAAAGTTTGAATAAAAAAATGGTCCTCTGAGAATATTCTACTATGCACTTTTGATCCTTAAACATTTTACTTTTTGTGAACGATCACCATTACGTAAATAAAGTAGCTAATTTTTGTGCTTTATTCGTCTTTGACAAAGTATACATGTCCGTTTTATATGATATTTTGGTCATCATCATCCATGACAAGCGTTCTTTATATGATTTTTCCAAATCATTCACCAAAGATTAAAGGGATTAAAAGTCAATTTTCTTATAATAAGTTGATGAAAATTAAACTAACTTTGTATAAATGTCGATATTATTCTTTTCATGAATCATGATCTTAAAGGCCAAATGTTTTGATCAACCCTTCAACAAAACAAGGACAAAAGTAGATTACTTATATATGTTTCGCAAATGTAAATAGAAGAGTTTTTTGGTGGAAAAATTGTATGTATTTTCATATTTTTTATGGATAAGCATGATCAACCTACTTTCCTTATTAAATCCCTTAAATTATCAGCACACTTGAGAACTATGATGCTTATGAAATGCATGGATATTTGTATGAAAATTCAGAGTTTTCATACAAAAGTATGAAGAGAAAGTTTTTTCCACATAATCTTAAATTAAAAGATTGCTTTTTAGTATTCTAATGATCTATGTAATTAATGATGAAAAGTTATTTTGAAAGAATTATTTACAAAATAAATAAAAATATATAGATTTTTAATGCGAAACTCTGCAATAAAAATAAAAAGTTTTATAATTGAAAAAATGATTGATGAATAGTCGAGGGACTATTTTTGTAAATCGCTAAAAGAGACTTCACACACAAAATACGACCAAATAGATACTTTTCTTAATTTTTAACAAATAAAATAATAAAGAAAAAATAAAATATTTAATCTCCTTGACCATGTATATAATAGAAAAACTCATTATCACCGAAATAGCTGAACAGTTTGTGGATGACATTAGGCGAACTCAATAACCGATTTTCAAAATTGTCTACGTCCGGTGTAGGCCATTTGCGATATTCATATTCAGCCTTGAAACTAGTGGAAACGTCTACTGATTTGTGATGTTTTAAAATACGAGTTGATTGCAACGGTCGAACCGGTTGGACCGTTATTTGTTGAAAAAAGCGGATCAATTATAACTGTGTTTTTGTTAATTTCGGACTCGGATTGAACCGGTCGATTTTTTCAAAAGTCCGGTTGGACCGGTGATCCGAAACTGTGTTGACCCAGCAGTTGAAACAAAATGTTAGAATTTTGACTTTAAAAACTTGGTTAAAGTCTTTAATGTTCAAACTTTTAAAATTACTCTATCATTAGTTCATCAAATTTAGTAAATTTTTCCTATATAAATTTGACAAAATATCTTTTTTTGTACCAAAAATGTGAAATTACGTTGTTTTGTTTTATAAATATATAATTATATTGACAAATATAAAATATATCGAAAGTGTAAAAACCGGATTAACTCGGCGGTTAAACTGGTTGCAACGGTTGACCCGTGACTCGATCACCATAATTGGCCAACTAAAAACTACGGGTTTTAAAACATTGCTGATCTACGAAAACCTTTGGTTATTTATGAGGCTTCTATGAAAATCTCAAAACTTGAATGTCTTTAGTAAAATAATAAATTATTATGTAACATTTAATATTTACCTAACTTATATTTAATTTCTATCAATCTTATATTTAATTTCATTCTATCAACTTATTTGATTTGTATATAGTGCAATCAAAATAGTCTTTTATTTACTACAATCAATAAACATTAAATTGTATAAAAACCATTATATATTGAAAGAGAAAAACATATTGTCATCGATAGATTTTCATCATCTCGACCCATTTTTCTTTGAAGAGAGTATTTTCATTTCAAAGAGAATATGTTTGTTTTAGAAAGAATTTTTTGGCATATGCGAAAAGGGTGTGAAAAAATGAGAAAATGAAAAATATTTAGCTTATATAGGGCGGGGGGGGGGGGGGGGGGGCAGTGAGGGCCAAACCCATCTCTGTCTGCACAACGCGACGCGCCCAAAGAAGCCACGTGTCGCGTAGAAGGATAAGCATGAATCGTGATACAGATACTCTATACGACGCGTAAACTTGGCATATGTGATGCGTTCTCATGTTGATTAAAAATCTATATAGAGATAACCCTTCGACCCTAATAAGAGGAGAGATAACTTTTATCGACAAAAACCCTTTTTCTGAACTAGAGGATATTACAAACGTCGATTTTGAGCTTGGATAAGGGATTCAAGCAAGATTTGAAATGATCAAGCATAGAAGCAATTGATTTTCACATCAGTTTGTTAAAGTTACTATGATTAACATTTCGATTTTTAACTTTGTTTGTTCTATGTCTTTGATTATTGGCTAAACACCCTATGCTTTTGCTTGGTGTAGATGAACCCTAGTTTATGGCTAGATTTCTTAGTTGGACATTGAAAGTGATTTATATTATTATGTTGGTTTAATAAAGATCATATGTGCTAAAGTTTTAACCTATTGCGAAGTTTATGTGATTTTGATGACCATTACAGTCATTTAACTTGAATTATAACCATTCTTCATCGTATGATAGATGTAACTAGTGAATGACTAATTCTTAAGGTTTCGTTATTAAAGTTTGGAACTTTAGTGTGTGTGAATGTGCAGAGTTTTTTTTTATAAATAGGTTTGTTTTGAAAAAAAAAATTCAAAAATAGGTTAGTTTTAAGTTTACTTACAAAAATGGGTTTGTTTTGACTGGTCCCACCACAATCATCCGATTGATGTTACAATTTTACATTTTTGACCCTTTTCAAATGCAAATTTCACCCTTACACTTATATGATATTTACAGTTTATACCTTTTATTTGAATTATTCGGTTTTCTACTATTATCCTTTCATATAGATAATTTTATGCATTCATAATATATAATTAAAATTTATATGTTGTTTTTTTTTTACAAATTATATAATTACAACAATCTCGTCAAAACCTTCAAATTCATACCAAATTGAATATATCACAATGTTACGAAAATACAAGCTTAATTAAACAATAAATTATAAGAAAACACCAAAATGAAACTACAAAAGAAATACAAGACAAATTAAAGAGGAAATCACAAGATTAATTATGAAAATACATAGTTCACATTGCATTGAATATTGGTTGATAATTTGAGCAATTTCTTCGGGTATGACCAGTTTGATGACATAGTCCACATCTACGGGGTTCATCAGGATGTCGAACGTCCATCTCATTTTGAAATCAATTTGAATGCCTCAGACCTCGACTAACAGATAGTTTCGAGTAATCTGCTTCAATGGTCCAATCAACCTCCAACCAATAATTGGTGTGAGGAAGTGGTACAAAAGCATAATTATATTGTTGTTTGTACGTCATGGTTGTATAAGCTGTATTGACTATGGAAAGAGGGTTATCTCCTCTATAACTACAAACTGTAAGAGCATGTGAGCATGAAAATCTTTCCATCTGCCACTTACCACATGTGCACGTATGTTGAAAATAATAGACCATATGTGTATTTCCTCCCTTTGAATTTATTTGAAACTTGGTGACAATTTTGTAGACACCTTCATTGTAGTCAAACTCGGTTATGTTATGAATCTGTGCACGAGTCTCACGTTTAAGGAACAGACGCCACATACGTCGTGGTAGAAGTGTATTGCAATTCATTGCATTAGAACTATGCTTCAGAAATAATCGCACAGTTCTATGGAATATAAGGTCAATACACCTCTAATCGGTAACTGTCTTGCTCCTCGCAATGCATTATTCATACTTTCAGATATGTTTGTCGTTAAGGAACCCCATCAACGAATTCCATCATACAAAAGACACCAGTGACTTCTCTTAGTTTGTTTTAAATATTCCCAAGCTTCCGGATTAATTGTTTTTATCTCTTTCATACACTTAACAAACTTTCTTTTCTATGTGGTGCTTCCCATAGCCCAACAAAATGTTTTAAGGCTCACATTATTGTACCTTTTCATGAGATTGCTTCTAATGTGACGGAGATAGAATCGATGGTATCCTAATGGCTCTTTCCATTCTTCTAGATTTTCCATTGCATGAATTATTCCTTGATGTGTGTCTGAAAGAACACACAATTGTCTATCTTGAGCAACATAATTTCTGAATTGGCACAAAAACCAACACCAGCTGTGCGAAGTCTCCTCATCGACAATAGCATAAGCAATCTGTAGATATTACTGTTGGCATCTTTTGTAATAACAACAAGCATTTTCCCTTGGTATGAACCCTTCAAATGACAACCATCAACAGAAATAACAAGCCGACATAAATGAAACGCATCAATAGCAGGTCCAAAAGCCCAAAAAATATATTTGAATGTCACTGCTTGTGATGAGCCATGTGTATCATGAAACCACTTTACAACTGTATTATGATTTAAATCTAGCAAAGCTGCAGTATATTTGGGTAACTCAGCAAAGTTACTCTCCCAAGTTCCATAAATATTCTCTATGGCTCTTCTCCTACCACACCATGCCTTCCCATACGAAACATCAACATTCAATCTATTCTTAATATCTACTTGTATATGTTTCACCGGATAATCAACATCTTTTTCAATTAAGTGGATGATGTATGAGGCAATAGTTGCAGAGTTCAAATTTCTGTTATTATTGCCTATACATGACCCAAAACAATTATGTGCATCCACCCAACGTGTAATCTTCCATATATGATGATTTTTCTTCTTGATAGCACGAACATACCATGCACAACGTGATGTATATGAACTTTCTCTTTGACTTCCTAAAGTCTTACACTTTGCTAGCCATAAACTACTTTTACTTTCATACACTTTAAAGTCTCTATTTTGTGCGATCGACCAAAGTGTTACTGCCTTTTTTACTTCTTCTCTACTTTCAAATTGCATTCCTAACCTTATTTTGTTTTCAGATTCTTTCCAAATATCTATATGAATGGTGTCTTCAAAATCTTCTACATCATCATCTCCAATATCATTCATAAAGTTAACAACTGGAGTTTCACCCATATCATCAAACTCATTCCCAACATCGCTTAACGAATCACTTACATTCTCTTCACTATTCTCAGAGTTGGGTTCATCAAACCCAAACTCATTGTCTGCTTCTAATCTATCATCGTTTGGCAAAGGAAATGGTACATTTGAGGGGTTGATCACTTGTGATTGTATCAGTTCCGATACATCAAAAATTATGAAGAAGATCTACAAAAACCGATATTTATAGGCATACTTGTTTGTTCTTGATGAACTTTTACAATTTCGACAAGAACTTGCCCACAATAGTTTTGCTCATTCTCAGCTAAGTAATACATGACGTCTAAACTTGAATCATTTATGACACGTGCAGTATTATCTCTGCCACCAAATTGGTAACATAGTGAGATATTCAACTTATATGCTATTTTGTCAACTCCAACATGTGCATAAACCAAATCTTTAAATTCTTCAAAGCCCATTTATGTCTAACAATATTTGAAGTAGTCATAGTTGATTGATCACCCTTTATGAATCCATTTTCATATTCAATATTACCACCCCAATATAAATTGATAAAAATGGGCGATCTAGAGCCATAACGATAATACATATGAACATACCACTACATAATAATTCATAATATATAATAAATAAATTATTATGTCACATATAATATTTACAATAAAATATATGGAAAGATTCTTAGACAATAATACGTACCTTATAGTTAAATGATGGAAAAACCTTGATCACTGGTGATGAAAATATGAATGAAGTTGAAACAACTAATAATGTAGCTTTGATGAGAGAATATTGAACAATTGTTCAAGAAGTATGAAATGAATCCAAGTTCACTAACTTGAATTTACAGTCAAAATATTGAAATTGAAAATATATGATATGACAATTCATATTGTCACTTTTTCTAATTAGTGAAATAAACAGTAATAAAGGCTTTATCTTTTTCTTTTGCAAAGATGCCTTACTTTTCTATTGACATGACAACACAATGTTTTTTATAACAAATAATTCAATATTTATAAAGTTTACAAAATATTTTGTTATTTATATATTTTATCAACTAATACGTAGTTAAATATTAAAAATAAAAAATAAATACATTTTAAGATAAAATATAGACTTGTAATTTATTTTATATGCAATTTAGTAGTTTTTATAAATAGTTAAATATTTTAACGTAGATAAATATTCATATAATTTATATATTATAGGGGTTAAAATTAAAATTTTAAGTTAGAAATGTTTATAAAAAGAACTGTAAATATAATTTGTAAAAAAATAATATATAAATTTTAATTATATATTATGAATACATAAAATTATATATATGAAATAATGATAGTAGAAAATAAAATAATTCAAAATAAAATGTATAAACTGTAATTATCATATAAATGTAAGGGTGAAATTTGCATTTAAAAAGGGTTGAAAATGTAAAATTATAAAATCAAACGGATGAATGTGGTGGGACCAATCAAAACAAACCCATCTTTGTAAATGAATTTAGAAGTGACCTATTTTTGAAAGATATAATTGAAACAAACCTATTTATAAAAAAAGATGACCATTCTGTGTACTTGTTGATTTTCATGACCAATAAGATTGACCAAGTTAAATCATGCATAATATGAAGAAAAGGCTGATAACAAGGACTGGTAATTTATAGGACCAATGCAATTAACATCCTTAGAGTCATAGTGTTAGTATTCAGACCAAGAAGCTAATCAATTTAAAATTAGTGAACAACTTTCTAATATATATATTGCATATTTTAAAATCAATTATGACTAGATAGTAATCAAAACCAAGTAAAACACCTTCGTTATCTGTTTGAATCTTGAACCCAGACTTGTTCTTGTTTTTCTTAATACTGTTTTCTTAATCAATATTCTTTTACAAAATTCCTATATTTACTTTACAAGTTTTAAGTTTAACCATTACCTTAGATATACTGTAATACGATTAGATACACTTGCCTAGTTGTGTAATAGTCCATAATTCTAGTAATTTCCATCTATAAATTTAAAACCAGATTTTACAAACACACTATGTTTTTGGCACCGTTTAACTTTGAATAGGAAACAAAACCAAAAATGAAAACACTAGCAAATAGATGTTTCTTTTCTTTTTTTTTTCTCAAAAATGAAACTTTGTGCATTTGACTATAGAATAAGCATACCCTTATGCATTTTTTTTGTTATAAAAATGTTTGTATAAAAAGTTGTAAGCTTAAATATACATACTTTTTCTTTTTTACATTTTTATATTTTTTCTATTTTTTTATGTGTATATGTATTTATAAAAAACAACCTATACTTTATATACAAAAATATAAGACAACCTATTATTTAAAAGTATAAAGTGAGGGTCAAATTTTATAACATAAAATGACATATCCAGTCTATATTTACAAGTAACCCTTTATAGTCTAAAATTGACAAATATGTCGTGTTGTATTTGGTTTGTATCTGGCTGAAACATTAAGCATGTTGAAAGATCTAGACCCTAACATTATCTATTTAATATATGTATCATGTTGTGTCAACCCATTTATTTCATATCGAGATTGATTCGGGTTAGAACGTTTGGGGTGTAAACCATGTAAATGTGTCATGTAATGCTAGATTAATACATGAAACTGGTTGAAAGAGTTAGAGTTGGAAAGACGAAAAGGAAAAAGTGAAATTTGGAAGGAGGAGTTGAGAAGGGGAGGGGATAACTTGAGAGTAAGTTTAGAAGGGAAAATGGGAAAAATAGAAGTTAGGGATACGGAGGGTGTGAGGAGGAGGAAGTAGCTGAGTGAGACAATAGATTATGGGAGGGAAAACAAAAACTAAAAAAGCTGAAAATGAAATCGTCACTAATGTCACTAAACAACTTCCATATTAGAAACTAGTCCAACCTAAAGTTATTTATTTTACATGTGCATTTGGTTTTGGGCCCGCATAATTTAACCAAAAAGATAAAAGACAATCATGCATATATATAAACAGACATATTTGAGTTGAAAATTTTGATCCTGCCCTAACATATTTATTTTTTGTATTATTTCATGTAAACTCGTTTAATGTATCGAAATCTTTTATCCAAACTTGTTTATTTGCTGTCAAGCTAACGTCAATTTAACACGTCGTATTAGTTTTTGACGACTTTAATGACCAAGAGATCAAATATATGAATGTTTTGAGCCCTTGGCCAAAGCAAAAATTAGCTTTTAGAAAATCTAAAGAAGAGAATGTAATCAAACATGTACACACGTTTTTGTATTGGATTTCTATATTTGTTGGAACGGATTGAGTGCTTCAAAGTCGACGATGAATCCAAGTTGTGCTTTGGATTAGAATTGAAACATGAATGGGCCAATGTCAATCAAGCGAATAGCTCGGCCCATGTATAAAATAGTGCAGTCACCTCAATTCATTACGGTGACGGAACGTCGGCTGTGCATTAGAATAATTAAATATGTTGCAGTTTCCGGCGTTCATGACGCAGCATCCGTCATCGACGAGGATGATTCCGACGTCGCTTCTTCTTACTCCGCAGTGGCCTCAGCCACAGAGTGAGGAACTTCTCCTCGCCATTGAGGAGTCCGAATTCGAAGACAAGGTCAGTATATACTTACTTTCAACTGATTGTTTGTGTAAAATTTTCTTTTCTCTAATACATGTGTGTATTCAAATGTCGTCGTTTGTTATGTCCTGTTATAATGATTGTTAAATCCCTTTTTAAATATATTTACATCGCACTGCATAATGTTGGTTGATTGGTTCCATTTCCCTTATATTTGTAAATCGGAAGGGTTTTAGATTTGATATTGAACTCCAAACTCGTATGTTGAATAGGGATTGTAGTTAGCTAAATCTGGCATGTTAAATGAGCTGGATCTTAATTAGGTTTTCATTTTAATATAAATGCCATTTCATACCATGAAAACCTAAATTTGTATTTTGAAGTTTGAACTGATTTTACTTGTATATTGAACTCCAGAATCGCATGACGAGTATGAATAATATCTATTCTAAATCTTGTATATCTAATTAGCTGGATCTTAACTAGATGCTGATTTATTCTTCTGTTGATTCTATTTCATATGATGAAAACCTAGATTTGTATGTAAACAGATTTAAATTTGGCATGGATCTCCAAATACCTGTAATGAATATGGATTTAATCTGAAGTTCAATCTGGCATATCAGATCACCTGGATCTTTAACGAGATGCTGATTTGATTTAAACTAATCACATGTTCCTGGATTACATAATTTGGTGTTCTGTGCCCAAAGTTTATACGCCTCAAATGTCAATTACCTTTTCTAATTTAAGCTAAATCTCGTATATCAGATCACCTATGGTATTCATTCTATGCAAGTAGAAAAGGAGATGAAACCTCCAGATGGAAAAGGGTTAAAAATGGTATAGATGTTAACAGATATATTTCTGCAGTGTAATGAGATCAGGAAGATAAACACTGACCAAATAGTGATAGGAAAGATGACAGATGATAATGAGAAAGAAGACTTGGACAATGATGCAGACGATGATGATGCTGACAATGCAGAAGAGTCTGAAGGTGATGAGTTTGAACAAGAAACTGGTTGATTCTCTTACTAGACTTGGTATTTATTTCTCTCATTACTACAACTGTTTAACTCATAACCACTAGTTTAAGATAGTCATTTTCTTTTAAATGTCATGGAGGTGACCAAATATGTTCGTCCTTTAGCAAAGAAAAAAAGGTAAGACGAAAAGTGAAAAGAACCCCTTTGAAACCTTGTTATGTATAACGTTGTTATCAATTATCACGGAATAATCTTTAGCTTTCTATAGAACGCAAAGATGATTTAAAATAGTAATTTTGTGATATCGAATATTTCTCCAACTCTAATCACACGCTAAAAACATTATATCAAATATATAAAATATTTTTCCAACTCTAGAAAATGATCTCTTGATGAGTCAGGTTTGGAGTTGCTTTTGGCTTATGGTGGGTCTAACGTAGATGTTTTGTTAGTTTCTATTCTTAATTTCAGTTACCCATTCGCTTTTGCGGTTGATTTACATATTTTGGATTCCTTCTTTAACAGCGAAAGCTTCTTGAGTTTTTTTTTTTTTTTTTTGCTTATTTATAAAGTTTTCCGTGAGGTGTTTTACAACCTAATTTCGTGGATTCAAGAAAGAATTGAGAGCATTCCAAGTTCTATGTAATTTTGGAAAATGGAAAATTTTCATTTTCTAGAAAAAAATTGGAAATTTTGATTAACCAAATGTGTTTTCTAACTTTTCATTTTTCTTAGAAATCTTAAAAATTTTCCTTAACCAAACCTACTCTTAGAGTCCTTTCATATTCTAAATTAAATTTTGCTTTTTCGGGAAACACATTTGGGCTTTCGATTAAAGTTTTTTTTGGGAGCTTTAATACGCGTTTTGAGCGGTTTAGTAGGTTTATACCATAGCAACATGTTATATGTTAATTGATTTTGTGGTTTATAATTATGCATTGCGTATGGTTAGTCAGTCGACAAAAGTCTAATAGCCAAAAGTGAGGCCGCATAAATATCTGGCTCCATATATGGTTAATATAGTATTTGGTTGGCAGTTTATGCTATATTTGTTTGAATATTGTTAGTCGACAATCGACATCTCATTTGGCCATTGTTTTGGATAGTTTAGTTTCTGTTTCATTGTTGCTTTGTTCATTTTGGAACCGTGAATGTGAAATAATTTTTACCAACATACTAAAACGAAAGAGAATTTTGGGATGCCAATTTTCCTCCAAACTTATCGTGTGTGTTACGTTAAACACCTTTTCTTCTTGCATATATTGGACGGTGATCAAGGGTCCACAACCAACCTCCTCCACAATTGAATTTTGGTTCACCTAATAATTTTCCTTATTCTTATATTCGATATGATATATTCTATTCCCTTTGAAATGATATTTTCCAATTCCAACCCAACTGTTACGACGTTAACAAACCATTTGTCGACGGAAGTATGACGCCATAGCACGGCAGCTATGGTAAACCCTGAGACATCAGAAATTCATCAAATCAATTTGACTAATGGATTCTATAAGATTTGATATCGTCTCGCGAATCAAAAACTCTATCGAGTATGGTAATTATATATGTTCATCTAATACCTATTGGTTAACTTCTTGGTTTACTAACTGTGATTCCATCCACGAACAAAGTAATTCTGCCTAGGCATTGTTTGTTCAAGGAAGTAAGACGCCGACGGTGGACTATCACGGCAAGATCCGGCAAGAGGATACCGAGGCAGCTTGTAGGCTGAGAAATCAACCGCCTGGCAATGTTGCGTTCCTTTTCGGACAACGGAATTTCCGACCACTGGATGAGGCGGCGGTTTCGACGCTGAAAAATCGACGAGCGATTCAAAGGATGGAACAGGAGAGATAGTCTTCAACGATCTGACAGGACAAAGAACGGCTCTGATCTTCGCGTCCGGAGAAACTCGATCGTACTCCTCCACAACGGCGGCGAGATCCTCATCGCAAGTGACGGACACCAACACGTCCAGATCCTCCGTCGGCAGCTTACACTTCAAATCAACGGAGAATCCACACGCTTCCCAAAATTTAAAGATCAACTCCGCGTGCGTGACGGAACGGTCAGCGGCGAGAACTCTAGTGTGACCGCCGATGTATCGGAGCTTGCCGTCGATATGACGTGGCAGAATCTTTCCACCGTAACTGTAAAGAAATTTGAGGGTCGCCGTTGACGTTTTTTTGCCGGAATTCGTTATGCGAGTCATGCTTGTTCTTGAGAGAGTAGAAGACGCTAGAAGTATTGAAGGCCGATCTTAGGTATCAAAAGTAACGTATGAGGTCAATTTATAGTGCGAGGGTTTCTTGTTGGAAAGAAGTGTGAATCAAAAAATTTGTCCCTTGAGAATATTCCAATATTCAATTTTGGTCCCTAAACTTTCAACTTTGTATAGACGAACGCCACTCCATAATAAATTAGCTACTTTTGGATCGTCTTTGTCAAAGAATACATGTCCGTTTTACATGATATTTTGGGCATGGTCATCCACGAATCTACTCCCTTTTAACGTCGGCATTGTTCTTTTCATGATCTTAAATGCCAAATGTGTTGATCAAGTTATACACATAGTAAGGCTATTGGGAGTAGTAGTGGCAAACCAATAGCAAAGGTGATGTGGCACCTGATGTGGGCAATAAAGGTGGTGGAGGGAGTGAGAGTGGCAAGAGGATGACATGTTGTCATTTCTCCATTTCTCTCTCTTTAGCAAAGGCTTGGCAAAGGAGAAGGTTGAGGTGGAGCTTGACACACAACATGGAACACCACTCCCCACCGGCCTAAGGGAAAAAAGTAAGTTAATGACTTAATTCTCTTTCTTCGATCGTTAATACCTCGTTAACGCCTGGGCTTTGTCAAAATATATATTTTCATACTTTCTGTACATAATCAATTCAATTTTGTGTGATTAATCTCTTAAACTAGTAGAACACTTGAAAACTATGCATATTTTTCAATCTTTTTTGTGATTAAATCTCTTAAACTAGTTGAACACTTGAAAACTATGCATATTTTATGAAATATGTGTTACTTGTATTTAATTACATAGAGTTTTTATATAAAAGTTTGAAGAAATAGAGTTTTTCTGTCACCGTATAAAAAAAGGATATTAACTAAATTAGTGGTTAGGAATGAGCTTTTTAATCAAAATACACAATAGTTTTTGTGTTTCGTAAAAGAGAAATTGTATTGTTCCTAATTTTTGTTCCTAACTTTATTCCTAACCATTTAGAACGATGACAAGTGGATTAAAATATTATTAATTTTATTAAACACTACACTTGTCATCTTTTCAAATGGTTAGGAATAAAGTTAGAAACAAAAATTAAGAACCAATACAATTTCTCTTCGTAAAAAGATGACCTCTTTGTTAAAAACGGGCCATCTTCAGAACCGAATGGCTCGTTCCGAACTGATCAAAAATATATAATGTGTACTTCTATTATTTGCATAAAAAGTTTTTTCAAAAAACTCTATTCATATCCGGAATATATATGTTTGAAGTGTCTAATATCATTATATTCAGTCAAATGTCATATTTTAAATCATTGTAACAGATCTAATTCGTATTTGCTATGTTTCTTTAACATTTCTTTAAGTTTTAGTAAAAATTGAAGTATTTTTCTCGAAATTACGAAATTGTTCTTTAAGTTTTAGTAAAAATTGAAGTATTTTTCTCGAAATTGTTCATTGGATTTCAGACATATTTTGGAATTCCTGATATAGCTTTTTTTTCTGTCCGGAGTTTCAATAACTCAGGTATGTCGGCCGTAATAAAATTATTTTGTCAGAAAAAAAAACATAGTATTTAGTGTGACATAAAGTAGTCTTGATTGATTCATTCCGAATAAATTGATATTTTTTAATTATAGATTATTTTGTTAAACTTCATCTTATTTTTATTAATATCCCTTGAAAAACTAACCTCTTAATATGGTAATTACTAGTGTACATATTGATGAAAAAAAATGTTTTGAAGACTTATTTATATAACTATAGACTTATTTATATAACTATAGACTTACTTTCTTGACTTGGTACTTGTTTTTTGTTTGTTCGCCCTTGCTAGTTTCTTGCTAGTTTCTTGCTAGCTCTTGGTGGTTTTAATGCTAGCTCTTGGTGGTTTTAATGTATGTTTTTCGCCGTTTCCAAAAAAACTATAGACTTTTAAAAATGCAAAAAGAAAAAAAAAGGTGGATTGATAAATAGTCTAGGGACTATTTGTGTGATTAACTAAGACAAACTTCACACGCAAAATACGACCGAATAGCAGCCTTTATTAATCTCGAATATATATAAATCATTCGGATATTCCTTTTTAGGTTTTCATACGTTCAAATACTTCGAACAAAAATGTCTTTTAAATATGAACAACGATATTCTTCTAAATGGTATAAAATGTCCGGTTCCGAAAAAATGGTATAACATGTGATAAATAAATTACTTAATTTTATTCTCAGTATGAGATCATGTTCGAATATACTGAATTTATAATTTTAAATTAGCAATTACGTTGAAAATGGATCTTTTATCAACCATCGATTTTTGTACATCTCTAAAACCTATATGAGAGAATACTTGCACAAACCTCTTTGTATTAATTAAATTATATTAAAACTTGTGCATTTTAAATAAGTTTTGTATCATGTGAAACCAAGAATTCAAATTAAGAGTAGATGAGTAGACTTAGGCATGAGCGTGGTCTGAAAACCGAATCGAACCAGACCGAAACCAAAATATAATTTTATTTAAACCAAAGACCAAACTGAATATGTATATTCGGTTCCGGTTCCGGTTCGGTTCGGTTATGTTGTTGGTTTTCGGTTTGATTTGGTTTTTCACGATCAAGAGTAGTGTTAGGGCAAGCATGGTACGAGGGACCGGACCAAAACCGAATTAACATTTTTTGAAAACCGAAAACCGAACCAAATATTATATATATATATATATATATATATATATATATATATATATATATATATATATATATATATATATATATAAATAAATAACTTTTTAGGTTCATTATTATTTGTATTTTAAGGGTTTAGGGTATAAGAGTACTTTTTTTAAGTTATTGAAAATTATGTGAATGTATGTGTTGCGCAAAAAATAATTATGTTGTTAAGCTATTGAAAGACATATGTTATTGAAAATAACAATTTCCTTTATACTAACTATGAAATAGTATTTGTTATAAAAATTGGTATAAAATACTACAATTTTTCTAATTGTATTATAATATAGAATCAATTTAAAATCACATTATGTGACCTTTACCAATGAGTTATATGTAAATAGATTAATTAATGATTTTATTATTAGTTATTTAAGCTATTGTTATGGAAAATTATATGTGTGTGTGTGTGCGCGTGCATGGGTATGTGCGTGTGTGTGTGTATGCGAACTAGAATACAAGAATATAAAAAACAAAAACTTCATTCTCGGGATAGTCGACATTTGGTGCCAAATTATTAGACTTGATAAAATGAGAGCAACGAGAGGAGACTTGACAAAGTTTATAGAGTAGATATCTCTAGTACTATCACATTGGAGAAGATCGTGTCGTATTCGAAAGTCTTTCACAGAGAAACCAAATTTTTCAATTTCTATTGTGCATTTGTTATCATGTATGAATTGATGTACAAAAATCAAAACTTCGATTATATTAGGAGGGGAGAGAGAGAGAGAGAGAGAGAGAGAGAGAGAGAGAGAGAGAAAGAAAATTTTTTGTCAAAAAGTCTCTATATTTGGCTTTATTCAGGAAAAAGTCCTTCCTGAATTTTATTTTGTGATTTAATCCTCTAAACCTGCAAAAGCTCGTGAAAACGCCCATTTCATCTGAAATAGCGGGTCAGGGGTTAGTTTGCAAGTAAAATGATTTTTCAGGGTCTTTTTCGTAAATAAATTTATTTTTTCTTCGTTTTTGTAGGTTACATAACTTTTACATACGAAGTCCATATTCTACAAACTTTATGTAGCTGGAAAGGTGGTAAGTAGTACTATAACTTTGTTTTACAAACTTTTTTCTGAATATGTGCAGATCCTTCACTTCAATCTCTTAAACATGAGCACAAACTCATTTATGTCACTTATTTATTTATTTTCAATCAATCATATCTCATTCGTTATAACTCTAATTAACATGATCTTTTTCTTATGTTTTTATTAACATGATCTTTTTCATATGTTTTTATTATTTCAAATAATACAATTTTCAAAATGATGACGTTTCCTCATTCCTTATAGAATTTGAACATATAGCTATAAACATTGTATCCAAAATAATTCAATATTCCATGTGCTTCAACACTTATTTTCATATGAGCATTTCTTCACAAAGGTGTCCACCTTTTGCCATTCCGAGTTCAGTTCGACTGGAGCAGTTCAAAGGAGGTAATTGTAGTCGTTGAAACTATGACAATTAGTTTCAAACAACTTACGCCATGTATCATAGTTTAGTTCATCAAGGTCGAGGATTAGGGGTATGAAAAATTTGATGTGCGTTATACCAAAGGGTTTATCTGACTGATTTGTTTCCATGAGAAACTAGGGGCTAGGCAGTGAGAGGGTTGGACGACTGATTAGAGGTAGAAAAATGATGGAAGAGATAACTATATATATGAGATGAGAAATAAAAGATCAAATGAGAGTAAACCACTGCTATGATATGTATCATATAATTGATACTTTTTCCCATGAATGTGTACATTTCCATTAAAAGAATACACACACGCAATGTACAATAATGAATATGGCTTGGGCCAACAACATATACACACACCGACACACGTACCGAACATATAAATGGGCCTATACATATATAATATGTACTAATGTTAAATGGATATGCAATATTCTATTAAAAATAGAATTACTTTTTATCATCAAACACCTTTGCATTATGAAAAACTCCAAAGCACCTAAATGAGTATGTGCTAGGAAACAAAAGGGCTTTTGTCATAGACGTCCTTAAGTTTTTCAAAAATGTTCAGTTTTGTCCTTTTCTGAATTTTATGTCCACTAAAACCCATAAGTTGACTTTTTTTTTTCCATCTTTTCCCTGGAAACCTATGATAACAGGTTTCCAGGTTACCTTGAATTTATTTTCGCATAGAAGTACTTAAGTTTTTCGAAAATGTTCAGTTTTGTGGTGGCGGTGGTGGATGACAAAACCGAATATTTTTTGAAAAACTTAAAGACTTCTATACGAAATTAATTTCATGGCAAACACATAAAAGATTACAAACTTAAGGACTTTTATCCGAAAATAATTTCAAGGTAACCTGGAAGGACAAAGATGGAAGAATTTTTGTAATTTTGGGCTTCAGTGGATATAAAATCCATAGAAAAACAAAATCGAACATTTTCGAAAATTTTTGAAGGATTTTTATGACAAAAGCCCTAAACAAAATTGTTTCAAGATTCGTTAGCTTCATACTCTAGATAGAATGGTAATCGATCCAATTACATAAGTCTCTATAGGATTTTAGCGGGATAAATTCTCATCAATAAATAGGCGACGAAAATTGTATTTAATCAACATGTATTTCAGATTTATACAAATATTTAGTAATTCCTGAAAAATTATATTTGTGACAGAAAGAATTAAATGACAAGTAGTCTAAAAAATACATAAAAATAAATGTTAATTAGTATTTTGATCAATTAGAAAAAATCAATATGACTCTTTCTTGGATGAGCTAAAAGTCTAATTTTGACTTTGATTTTAGTGTAGCAAGTGTTTCTTTGACCATCATTTTCTCTACTATCTTCCTTTAGAATCCTTCACCCAACTTTTCACGATCTTAACATTAATTTCAATTTCAATCGTTCGATTTTTGTTTCTTCTTTCATATCTGACCAAGTTTTGCTTATATTTTGGTGTTTAAGTGTTTGGTCCAGTTTACCTCTCGTATTCCATTTCTTACAGCTAGGTTTAACTCTTTCGTCTATCCTCCTTTTGCATTTGCGGGTTCATAGATTTATAATTTTAAAAAGTTATAAACAGTTTTTAATTGTTCAATAAGTGTAGTTTGGTTTAGTAAAACGTTCAGGACTTCCATAGTATAACTATAAATCTTGAATCTTGTCATTAAAGTTTAAATATAGTCAAATAATTATATTAAGATGTGTCAATAAATAAATATCTCATCCATCTAAAATTGTTACAGTCGAACCACAAGATGGACTAGTGGTCCCGAATGTGCAACAATATAGTCGACACTTGACACTAATGACAAAGTCATCAATTGATGAACAAGAAAGAAGCACAGTGAATCGAGACTTCATATTCATTCGCAACTTGCAAGCCCCAAACGGATGCTGTTAGGGTGGTCAAGCTAACACTCTTTTCTCTTATTTTTTTTACAAGAAAGCAAGAGAAACAAAAGAAATTTGCGTTGAAGAGCTTATATTAGGAGTAAATTACATGGATATTCCCTATGGTTTGGTAATTTGCGTGTGTGGTCCATAACTCATTTTTTAACTTGGACGGTCTCTATCTTTTAATTTTGTTGCGCGTTTGGTCCCTGATGGACATAAAAAGACAATTTTACCCCTTAATCATTTTCTTTTTTAATTTTCCTTTTATTGTTTATTATTTTTGAATTAAAAAAAGAAAATAATCCAAATGCTTTTTCTTTTTCTATTTCTTTTTTAATTTCCCCATTCAAATCTCTCTCTCTCTCTCTCTCTTCCTTTTTTCTTCAGCTACACCATTATGAAACCAGATCGAACAAGGTGATAGGACATCGGCTCCACTGCACCACAACCACCACCCACCCTCCCTCCCTTCCTACCCCTTTCGTTGTTATATGTTGCAATATGAAACTGATGATGTGTGATCTTAAGAAGAAGATCAAAGACGTGAAAAGTTTGAGAAAACTGAAGATGAATACTTTCTGATTTCAAAAACTTACCAAGAAGAATTTCAGTGAACCCGACCCTAATTTATTTCAAAGAAGAAACTCGACCCTAATTTATTCCAAAGAAGAAACTCGGACTCCATCACTACAACATCAGCACCGGTGAAGAAACGAGGCGGGACTTTGGTCAAAGAAGAAACTCGAACCCTGATTCATTTCAGAAAACTTACCAAGAACAATTTCAGCAAAATCACGAAAATTGATTTAAGGGTGTTTTCTGGAGTTCTAGAGGTAAAATGACGAAGTTGTGGGTTTATATGAGTTAAAAATGACCCAGATAACGAAATCTTGGACTTATTCCCGGCCAGACGAAGTTAGGCCGCTAACTGCAAGGCCATGCAGAGTCAACTTCGCAAACAGTCTGAAGCGCACCTGATACGGTTTGGTCCATTAGCACCGCTAACCTTAAAGTTAGCGCCGCTAATGTCCATTTTTCACCATTTTTCTTATTTTGTCTTTTTTTTACACAGTTAAATTCTATAACTTCGATACCTGGTTCCGGGCTTTACATAAACAATAACATCTTTTGCATTTGTGTACTTTGTATAGGTACATACTTAAATTAGATATAATTAATGATCCTATCTAGTCCGATGTTTTTATCATTGATTTATAATGTATACATGTATGTTCCATGTTAAATTAATAAGGATATAGAATAAAAAAACAAAAATTATTTTTTGGGTTTCGGATATCGAATATCCGAAATATCCGAAAATTTCTAAAATCATTATCTGAATCCAAAAAACCGGATATCCGAAAATCCGAATAGAAATTTCGGATAATTTAGGATCGAATTTACGAATATTCGGTTCAGATATTCAGATTCAAATATTTTTTAGAGTAAATTACACGAATGGTCCCTGTGGTATGGGGTAACTTGCTCGTTTGGTCCCTAAAACTTTTTTTTAACTCGGACCGTCCCTATTTCTTGTTTTTGTTGCGCGCTTGGTCCCTAGCAAATATAAAATGACTATATTACCCTTATTCAATTTTTTAATTTATTTATTATTCAGTAATAATTAATAATATTTAAAATTTTAATGGGCTCTCTCTCTCACTCATGAACCATTCCTGCTCCCCAACCCCTTTTCCCTTTCAGGATTAACCTAGCTACCGGAACGAACCACCCTCTCATTACTGAACATCTTCACCTTCGTCCTCACCTTTATCTCCTTCTTCCCCTATTATTCTGATTCTCGACCTATTTTTTAATTTATCCCAGTGTTCCAAACTAGAGCCACCATTAATGGTGCTAATGCCATGGGAGAAGCATTGTAACCCCACTTGAAGACGACGATGCAGCAGGTTCCAAATTCAGATCACCAGCCATGGAATCATAGAAAATCGGTCCTGCCTCCTCAATTCTAACCCTTCTACGTCGTTCTTACCACTTTTTCTTCCTTTTTTTCTTCAAAAACATATTGCAGACCACCCAATTTTCCATCCCCCGCACAAAAATAAAACTAAGTTATCAGAATTGTAACCTGTTCTTTTTCTATCGACAGACCACCCATTTTTCTTCCTTTTTTCCTACCTACAGACCGCCCAATTTTCCATCCCCTCAACAAAACACACCTCACGTTATGAGAGAATCTAACACAAAATAGCACGAATAAGAGTCACAGACGTTGTAAATCCCATGGATCGGAACTGCAAACATCAACTTCGGTGATGATGGGGGAAGCCACAGGGCGGGATTGAACCTTGCTTCAAGAAGTGCATTCAAGGGCTGAAATCATACTAAAGGAACCATCCATGGTCATCTCTAACCCAACGCCGACCACCAGCATCCTTCGGGCGCCATCGTTTTCCTTCTGCCGTCACATAGCAACCGCCGACGGCAACTCTGTAGTCATCAGTTCCATCCTTGCTCTACAAGCTCTTCATCAGTTGGGAAGAACTTGAACCCTAGAGGTAATCGGAGGCCACCATTGTTGACGAAATTGAGCTTTCCATTTCCCGAATTTGAACAAGAAAAAAAGGGGTGAAATCTTTTTGTTTTAATGTTAGGATTCTTGATGTAGCGATAGAAGAGAAAGAGATTTGAGAGAGAAAGAGGGGATCAGGTTTACAAACATGTGATACGAAAAAAGATAGAGAGCCCATTAAAGTTTTAATTATTATTAATTATTATGAATAATAAATACATTAAAAAAATAGAATAAGGGTAATATAGTCATTTTATGTTTGTTAGGGACCAAGCGCAACAAAAACAAAAAATAGGGACGGTCTGAGTTAAAAAAAAGTTTTAATGACCAAACGAGCAAGTTACCCCATACCACAAGGACCATTCGTGTAATTTACTCTATTTTTTAACACCCCTGCCAAGAACCACTTTAGAAGGCAAGTTTCCTGTTTCCGACCAATTGGGACTCTTAGGTGAAATGTCAAAAATGCCTCCATATGCAAGGCACATGGAGCTCCTTAGGCTGAAGGGTGTGTCGGACGCACACACGCGTCCTTGCTGAGATGGCACTTAGAACGTGGCTAAACACCGCCCCTCCTCCGTGTCCCCGCGTACTCCGTCCTCACACGTTCCTGGGGAGACAACCCAGGAACGCGGTGTTCTCCTTTCTTATTGGCTGAACCGGTTCTCTCTCTCCCACCTCAGCTTCTTCTCTTACGTTCTTCCGGCGAGCACACCCCACAGCCTTAGCGTCTATATCATATAGACGTCTCATATAAAGACCATCATCATGATAACTTTTATCAATAGGAACTATCGAAGGAAAAAAAGTTTCATAATTTTTTTTAATATTATAAAGACCATTTGCGAAATAGACAAAATAAATATATCATACATGAACAGAACACTTTTAATATTATGAAATATAGTTTTTTGATAAATATTATAAAATACCACCATATACATTAATATATATTTCAATGACTTTTGACTAATAATTATTATTACAAGGTTTTTGAAGGTTTTATTAAAAATCAAACGTATTGATTATTGTGATTTTAAGTAATAAACAATTGGTTTTTATTGTTTAGATAAAGTAATTTAGGTTATGTTTTGCAGAGCAATTGAAAAAACTAATTAGTAATTGGCAATCTAGCTAATAACTGATAAAAACTATATTCGGTGAAAACTGGTTAATAATTGAGAAATTCATAAAATGCATGTAGAAAACATGAGTTTTTTTTATAGTTTATTAAGGATGTATTTAAAATAATTCTTAAAAGAAACTCTATAAGTTCATTGCAACGTAATATGAATATTTTTTTAAAAACAAGCCTGTAAAGTAGTTTATAAGCTATTTTTTGTTTGTTAAACATTACAATCATTTTTTTAAATAAGCTAGTTGTGATACGCAAAGTATAGTTTTAATATGTTTTTTTTATTATCCATGTTATTAAAAAGTTAAATACTCATTTTGATTAGGTGACTTTATGTTGCAACATAATTCATCGTACGAGGAAGAAGAAAAACATAAGTGATTAGGCATCCCTCATTAGATGAGCATGGTCCTTGGACCGGACCAAAACCAAATTGGGACTGAACAAAATTGGACTTGATCGTTGATCGAACCCGAACCGATTAAGGATGTTTGATATTGGTTTGGTTTTGGTTTGATTCTTATGTCCAAACCGAATTAGGACCAAAGTTTATGATGTTGTTGTGTGATTAAGGATGAGTATTGTCCGCGGACCGGACTGAACCAGAACAAAACCGAATCGGGACCTAATAGACCGAAACCGAAAACCACCATTATCATGGACCGAAAACCGAACCATATTATGTAAAGCAGTTATGGTTCAGTCCAATACGATTCGATTTTCGATTCTGTTGAATTTTTCTGGTCCATACGCTTATCCCCTCATCCTTTATCATTTAAATTCCTTTTATTTTTCTACTTCCATATAAGATCATAAGGGTAGACGGTGTAGTATCGGCTTGGGCGTGGGTTCGAGCATGACGCCACCGGCACTGCCGCGGGTTCAACGGTGTGGGACTCGTGTGGTTTCAGCGGCTTGGAGGTGTAGGTATATTGCGGGTTTAGGAATCCGCTTTCGGTTGAACATAACGAAGGAAAAGATGGCAACGGGTTGGAGGTGTGGAGGTTCTACGGGTTCAGCGGTGTGGCCACTCCCTCCGCTGCGGGTTCAGGCGGCTTCAACTATATGGCCACTCCCTCCACCACAGGTTCAACAGCAGTTTGGAGGGCCGCGAGTTGAGCGAGATTCGCACCGTCAACTCTAAGGACCACTTCTCTTTATCTTCCCCTCACTCTATTCCAATTCTCTTAAATTTAAGAAATGGGTGCCTTTTACTTTTTAAAAAATAATTTAATAAAAAAATACAATTAGTTAAACTCATAACAAATATATTTTAATTAAATAATACTAATAAATTTTTATATATTAAGCTTTAATAAATTAAAATCATAATCATGTTTTTTAGTTATCCTATCTATAAATTACTGAAATAATTCAAACTGATTATTACAACTTTGATAAAGTACTGCAAACAAATATTATGTAATCATGTTAAAAGTTAAATCTATTATAAAAGAAACGAAAATCTTCAATTTTAATCTGAGATTTGAAGGAAACTTCAAAAAAACATTGGCCCATGTTTGAATGTCGTATAACCATAAAACACAATTATTCAAAGATTTGCTGTTAAATGATTTATTTCAGGTCGTGGATTTGATCCTTATCGCATGAAAAACCCAATTCACATCTGCAAAATTTATCCAACGATGCATCGGGGAAGCCTTTTAACCATTCTACTCTTTCTTCTATCATCACCTATCGCCGCCGTTGATTTCATTTTCAACTCCTTCAACACCACCACCGACCTCCTGCTAGTACGTGACGCTCGCATCGAGCCACCGGTGATCCGCTTATCTAATGACTCAAATCAGTGGTCAACCGGCCGAGCTTTCTACTCAACGCGAATTCAGATGCTCCGGCAAGGCTCTGGTAACCTTACTGTCTTCTCGACGCAGTTCGTCTTTTCAATTTTACCGGAGATCAGCTCCAGCCCTGGTTTCGGCATAGCTTTCGTGTTATCAAACACCACCGAACCCAACGGAGCAGTCGGCGGTCAGTATCTTGGATTGTTCTCCAACTCCGCCGCGCGAACCATAACGCCGCTTATTGCTGTGGAGTTCGACACAGGTATAAACACGGAACTCAACGAGACGGATGGGAATCACGTGGGAATTGACCTTAATAACATTGAATCAGAGATAAAAGTTAGCGCCGGTTACTACAACTCTACCGGGAGTTTAATTCCGGTGAATATGCGAAATGGGCAAAACATACACGCTTGGATCGAATTCGATGGATCTAGAACAGAAATCAATGTTACAATTGCTCCGGCGGGCATGTCTAGACCAATTCAACCATTACTCACCTATCGCAACCCAGCCATCGCTAATTACATATCTTCTGATATGTACGTTGGGTTTTCTGCTGGTAAAACCACTTGGATCGAAGCACAGAGGATTCTAGGATGGAGTTTTAGCGACACCGGCGTTGCCAGAAACATTAATACTACCAACTTACCCGTTTTCTTACCTCAATCAGATTCAAATTCTGGTTTATCCACAGGAGCTAAGGTAGGTATCATATGTGGTTCAGTGGCGGTCTTTCTATGCCTGCTAGGTGTTTGTTATTATGTCTGGCTAAAACACCAATCCACGAACCACGAAGATGAAATCGAAGACTGGGAGCTTGAGTATTGGCCTCATCGTTACTCATACGAAGAGCTGAAAGAAGCCACCAACGGATTTTCAGACAACGAAGTTCTCGGCGCAGGTGGATTTGGTAAAGTTTACAAAGGAACATTACTCAACAAGACAGAAGTCGCTGTAAAATGCGTGAACCACGATTCAAAACAAGGATTGCGGGAATTCATGGCTGAGATCGAGAGTATGGGTAGACTTCAACATAAGAATCTAGTCCAAATGAGAGGTTGGTGTAGAAAACGAAACGAATTACTACTCGTGTATGATTACATGCCAAATGGAAGCCTCAACAACTGGATCTTCGATAAACCAAAAAACGTTTTGAATTGGGAAGGGCGTAAGAAGGTTTTAACAGATGTAGCAGAGGGTTTAAACTATTTACACCATGGATGGGAACAAGTGGTGGTGCATAGAGACATCAAGTCAAGCAATGTCTTATTAGGGTTTGATATGAGAGCTCGATTGGGTGATTTTGGATTAGCAAAATTGTATACACAAGGTGAAGAACCTGGAACTACACGAGTGGTAGGTACCCTCGGGTATTTGGCACCGGAATTGGCCATGCTGGCATCACCGACGATCGCTAGTGATGTTTACAGCTTTGGAGTGGTGGTGCTAGAGGTGGCGTGTGGCCGGAAACCGATAGAAACGTGGCAAGAGAGGGAGGAGGACGTGATTTTGGTTGATTTGGTTAGAGAGAAGTATACGGAAGGAAAGTTGGTTACACTTGCAGATCGGAGAATTGAGGGGGAATATGAGGTCGATGAAATGGAAGCGGTTTTGAAGCTAGGGTTAAGTTGTTGCCACCCTGATCCGGTGTACCGGCCCACCATGAAGGAAGTGGTTGCACTTTTGTTGGGTGAGGATACCACTCTTGCTACCACAATCACGTAACCATATATATTTTGTGTTATATTTTACAATCTTTGATTCTATTTATTGTTGTTACAAATAGCTAACCATGTCTTGATTGTATCTTTGCATATTGTATATTACATCCATACATATTAATTTTTCTTGAAATTTCATATTGGATTGATTCGGGGGTGTCTTGCATTTATGTATTTTTGTTTATTACATCAATATCTTTCGACTTTTCTTGAAATTCTGTAATATTTGTTGCATTATTGGTTCGATTCAAGAGTGCCATGCATTTATTTTGTGGCAATCGTGATGGTATGTTTGTTTATTACCTTAATATATATTGTTTTTTCTTGAATTTTTGTATTGCTTTCTTGCAAAATTGGATACATTGTTGGGTATCATCCATGTTATCGGTGAAGAAATTCACATATGTTGCTATCCTGAGTACAGAATTGTAAGTTTGTGGATATTATGAGTTACATATTGTTATATTGATAAACAAATATAATTTAGTTTATATTATGGGTAAATAAATGCAACCATATTGCTATTATGGGTGACAAGTAAAGAATATTGGCTATATTGGTAAAAAGAGTAAAGTACGTTGCTATCTCCTAAAATTTGCCAGCAAAAAAGGTACCAACTTTGGCTAATTCAAAGACACCAAATTGGCCCTCATGATAAAGTGATGAAATAAAAATTAGACTAAGAAGCACAAAGTTGATTACCTAATTAAAGTTTAAAGACATCCCTTTTCTTCATTCTTTTAAAGCTGTCTATATTAATTTAAAATTTCAGGTCAACTGTGGTTGGTGCAGCCTCTGAGCCGCTTGAATTAGTCTTGTGTTCATACAATAAATACTAGTCAAATTAGAAGTTTTCAATAGACTTAAAAGTATAGTTAATTTAAGGCAAAAACAACAAGATAAGGCAAATTTAACTTCAAATATACACATTATTCATCTATAAATAGCTAATCTTGTAGATCAAGACTCTTACAGGTTACTTTCTGCCTAAAGAGTAAAGTTCAGGGAGTGAAAATTGAAATATGGCTTCTTTCTTACACCACCAGTGATTAAACCTTGAGAACTTAACGAGCAAAATGAAGCTACTGACTCCTTCATTGCTTCCGGTCCACATACCAACACCCCGACGTGGGACCCGCCCGTGTCATTTGGGAATTTTGAAAATATTTCTGCTCAATATACCGTTACATATTTAGGTACTTTAAAAAATGAAATCTTGATTTATAGCGTTAGTAACATACAAAAGATCATACCTTGGAATCTGGGTCTTACTCCAAAATGTAGTTCATGTTCATCAAGATCTTTTGATTGAAAGGCACTTGCTTGCATTTCTTTTTCTTTATGCTTAATGTCCATCAATGGATGTTGTTTCTTTAGATTTTTCATTCTCAAAAATAACGACATAATTGTTATAATGATGACGGATAGAATAAACGAGCATAAAAGAACAAGATCGACTAATGAAGTGGGGTTTTGGTTTTTATCTTTGGAAGAAGGTTTTTTAGGTTGAGGCAAGAAGACATGGCTTAAAATTATTAAAAAAACTAGAAATAAAATAGAAGAGAACCCGATAATAGCAGCCATAAAGAGTGAGCTCCCGTAACCATTTGGAGAGTAACCTATACGGCCCGTGTCAAAATTGACCGTTTCCACTTGAGAAAACTCGTTTATTATTTCACTAAGTGTTGCACCGGATTGTGATTCTTGGGTTACATAGACTTTCAACTTTAGATAGAATTCTTTGGTCTTTTTGTTTGTGAGAAGAGGTAGAACCCTATTAAGCATACCAATACTATTGCGTTTCTTCGTGATGTACACGAGTTGTATTTTTGTCGGGTACTTCTTTTTTCCACGGTTTTGAGCCGAAGAAATTTCTTGCAATATGCTTAGAAATGGAGTCACCCCTATTCCTCCCGCCACGAGAAGCAAACTATCATACTTGCTGAAAGACATTATGTCAGAAAGTATGACGTTACAAAGTTAGATGGTGGAAGTAAAACAATATTCTCACAAGACATGACATATTAGAACATGATAGGTTGTGTTATGTTTAATTCTAATGTGTATTGTACTGCAAGTGGAACTGATGTCAATTAGACAAAAATTGCAACTTTTGTCCTACCAAAAATGTTGGACATAGACACGTAAGAGTATGATGTGTCTGTGAAAAACAGGGATTCGCAAAAATGAACTCTCGAAACCTACCAAAAAACAATAAATGTAAAGCCAAACCCTTTTAAAAAACTGACATTACTGGTTTTTGGTTTTTAAAAAACCGAGTTTTTAGGTTTTGTTTGGCTTTTTTTAATATAAAACCGAAAAAACCATGACCTAACCGTGATAACAAAAACCATTTTGTGTTATTTGATCAAGGATGCTAGAACAAAAAATAGTAAGAAGATTGTTACAGTTTCTTTTAAAAATTCAAATAATGAACATGTACATATGTCGTCTTGTGGTATTTTTGTGTAATTGACTTTGTTTTTGTTAGATTTTAGAAACATAGTTTATAAGAAATAGATAAAACTAAAAAAAATGTAAAAACCAAAAAAACGAACTTCACGGTTTTTTCAAAGTCAAAAACTAATTATTTGGTTTAGTTTTGGTTTTAATAAAAAATCAAACTAAACAATGTTCATCCTAGTGCAAAAGACCTAAATGCCCTCATTCTCATCATCGAAAATGTCCAAACCTTGTCGCGTCTCATGTAACAAACACAACATTAGTAATAAAATAGTAGCTTTTGTACCTTAGGAACTCCGTTGATGTGGGTCCATACGGTCCTTCAACCGAAACCGGAATGCACAATTGAACTCTTTGATCAGGACCGGAAACCGGCATTCCTTGGATTAAGTCATAAAGAGAATTCGTCCATGATCCATCACATTTTATGATAACCGACATAGTATCATCATCAACACTCGAGCTTGAAGCTATACTAAACGAATGCCATTGAAATTTGGAAATTCTTGGTATCTTTATAAAGATTATGCTTGTCGGGGTGTACTTCAATCCTGCATTAAATATTCAAAACTTCTTTAAAATCAATTCAATTTTATGCACTTTTGATAAAACGTTTGATAGTTCAAGGAATTTTACTTGGTTCTTTTGGAAGTATGACTTCGACAGCCTTGGAAGGAAAGATTCGAGCTGAAAGAATGCATGTCTCTGGCCTTGATTGTATCATTCGAAGTAACCTTTCAATGGCAAAAAGAAAAATTGCGGGAAACACCATGTAGAAGTGACGGTCTCCGGTATGAAATAAGAAGAATATGATGAAGATGGTGTACAAATGGTGTGTGTAGTAAAAGATTTCAAATCTTTTTCTTCTAACTTGTGGAAGTGATGTAATTCCGATGACTAGTCCTGCAACAAGCGCAATTTCTCCGGCCAAGTATATTCTCCCGGTTTTCTGCCATTTCCATATCTATTTCCCCGGAAACACAACGAAAAAACAGGCGTTATATATACGAATATAGAGTAACTAGTTTATATAATTCGCCCCTTATCACGGGTGTTGAAAAGAATCGTTAATTAAACTGTAGCCGAACCGAAAACGAGATTAGCCATGCAACATGATTAAGGTTTCGACTCCATATATACTTTAAAAGACGGTTTGGTTTTAAACCAAACCGCTTTGTAACTGTATATTTTGTAAAACTTAGTCTCCTTTATAAAGATATATTATATTTTAAAACATAAGTTAAAGTATTTTAAATTCGGGTTATTGTCATAAAAGCCTTTACGTTTGTAAGAAATGTTCGGGTTTACCGTTTTATGTATTTTTTGTTCATAAAAGCCCTTTAATTTATTTTGGTTCATTAAAACTCTTAAATTTGGCAAGAATATTCGATTTTACCCTTACGTTTGACAACTTCTATAACAGGGCACAATGGTAAAACCTAACATTTCTGTCAAGCTTAAAGGTTTTAATGAAACATACATAAATTTAAGGGCTTTTATGAACAAAAAATACGTAAAATAGCAAACCCGAACATTTTTTACAAATTTAAGGGATTTTATGACATAAACCCTTTAAATTCTCCTTATTTCACAAGTTAATATCTTGATGAACTTCGTAGAAAATATTTAACTTTTTCAAGGCTTGAGTCCAGACATCCTGTTTATATAGAGTCGTGTTTAATTGATATTTATATAAATATTTGAGAAATAATGAGGAAATGGAACGCAAAATAGTTAGGAGCAAATTTATGAAAAGTTAGGATATGATGGGAAAACATTGTTTATGTGACTTTCTTTGTGTTCTTTTTGTATTAAGTCGACAAGAAACATTCTTATATATCTGGTTAAACAATGTCCCGATTCGGTCAATTAAGTTAAAAAAATAAAATAATAATAATAATAATGATAAACCAACACCTAATTTTATTAAATTCATTAAGTAAAATAATAAAAAAAAAAAAAGTTAACTTGTTTTTTCTTGCGTGCAAAATCTTGAAGCTCCCACTAATTTTCTTTAATCTTTATTTGTCGCTTCAATACTTTTGGACGAACAAAGATTCTTGATTGTCATGGAATTAATACAAATAAGAAGTCTTTTTGTTTTATGCGTAAAAGGTTAAAAGTTAACCCAAACAAAGGTAAAACTCAAATTAAGGTGAGATTAACTGCAAAACGAGGGCTAAGTTTAGGTTATGCTTTCCGGCCAAACTGCATTTGAGGTTCTGAGGTTGACTGAAATGAGAACACCCTTACCCACCATTACTAAAAAAAAGGACCCCAGTTTGACTTTTTCGTCAAACCCATTCCCTTTTCAGTCAAATCAACTTTTTGTCGTTGTCGTATTGTTATGAAGACGGAAGTCCAATGTATCTCAAAAAGCAAAAAAGGACGAATAATTAACATCATTATTGACATTGGAAAATTACCCAATTGACCTCAATATTTTGAAAAACTGAAGAAACAAGGTAGATTACCTCGTCTTGAATCCGATGTTTGATACCCCAGATGAATAAAGTCCCAATACCATGTAGAGTAGCGAATGAAAGCATCATGGTCCCAAGCCAAATATGGTATCGAACAGATGCTTCAAACTGGATACCAAATAAGCGAAATACCGTCATTGCCCTCATGATTGGGAATAGAAGCAACCCTAGGCAAGCTTCTGCCAACAATCCACAACGTGTTGCAATCCTAAATGTCTTATATTGCCATCTGTTAACACACAAAAGAACATGAAGCAATAAATGAGTGTTCTTTTTATCATCATAAATACAGAATGAACCACCTAATACATTTATTTTTTTGTCCCCAATTGCCTGCCTTTTTGTTGTTTGCAAAGTGATTTTGGACGAATTTTGAAAAAGTAATGAAAAACGAAGCATCGTACTTGTCACTTTTGTCCAAAATCATTGGTTCTTGCAAAATATAGCAATTTTTTGCAAGGATATGATTCGAAAAGTCGATCACTTGTTTATATTCTTATTTCGTAGTACTCACATGTTTAATTTCAGTGATTTGACCGGCATCATCTTGTTGAAGTCGTTAGAGATACGTACGTAAAAGGTCCAAGTAAGAAAGATGACGAAAAGCGTAATCAAAAGAGCTTCCATTGCAGACAAAACACCCACGAAACCATTCACGATAATTGGATTCGATAGACCCGTGATCAAACTCCTCCCTTGTCTGACATCCAAATAAAAACAGCCCAAAACACTTGAGAGGTAATTACTAATAAAAGTAATCATAATTATTAGGATTTGACATTTACCTTCCTCTTTGCTCCTTCGGTTTGAAATGCAAGTACACAAATCCAATCATCACAGAACCGATAATTGGGAATGACAAAACAACGAAATCAAGACCTGCATGCATGTTAAACATCGTTAATTTTGTATGTTATATCTTGTTAATTTATCTGTACCCTTTATGAACTTGAAGATCTTACCATTAGAACCGAAAACTGTAGTTCTTGCAGCATCTTCAGCTTCCTTCCATTTTCGTGTCCATATTTGTGTCGGCTTCAGAACCCAAATAGATACCCACCCGAGGGCTAGTAAGACCATTAGAAACTTGAGAATAAGAAGAAAAGATTTCGCCATTTTTGGGTTAGATACAGTTACGATGAAGAGGAAGGTCTGGACTTATATAGTACCCACAGACCTCTTTTCCAGAAGTTTGTGAAAACCAAGTTGGAGATATGAGATATGTGTGTGTGTGTATATATACATACATATGTGTGTATTAGATATGGATATCATTGGTAAACCCCACCATTAGTACAGTTTGCATCATGATATAAGATATTATTCAAATAACCTTATCATATTAATCATTTGTATTTCTCCCAG
Source organism: Cichorium intybus (assembly GCA_023525715.1). Lineage (NCBI taxonomy): Eukaryota > Viridiplantae > Streptophyta > Magnoliopsida > Asterales > Asteraceae > Cichorium > Cichorium intybus. The sequence continues at coordinate 6,640,146 of CM042017.1, forward strand.
TAGGATTAAAATTGAACACTTGGCTTGTTTACATCAAATCTCATGAACGATGATAGCACATAATTTCTTTATATTGTCAACACGAAGAGTTGTATATTTGGGAGTTGATATGCACATCTTCACACATGTACACATAGAAACAAAAGATTTATGTTGTGGGTCTAATAGGATTATAGGACTATGCATATGGACAAATAGCACATGTATATATTCACTGTTATGCTATATAGTGACAAAAGTACAAACACGTATTGCGACTTAAAGAATCACAATTAGAATTTGATAATCAGTTTCTTAAAGCTAGAGATAGTTAGGTAATTTTATATTTATCTCGATAATTTATTAATTTGTCTTCTTGACCTTAAATAATCATAAAATCATACGCATAATCATAATCAGTCGAAACTGACAACCGCGATTCAAATTGTAATTATATTGCACATCCATACACCACCTAGCTCAAAAATGTTGTTCTTCACTTCTTCTAGTCCATTAATGCCATCAAATACAAGTGGGTCCTACCTATGTGGGAAATGGAGTGCAAGAATAACGATTTGAGTATTATCTTATTGTGACATGTAAGTGATGGTAGTTTTTGGCAATTGCTGAATTGCATGTTGTCAGCCTCATGATATTTTTCGTATCTATTTTGGTTGTGCTGAATATTTTGTTAGCAAAATTGACCCGCATTTATTTAGTGGATTCTTGGTCCCCTCCACTTCTTGCACTTTCCTTTTGGCGTTTTCAATCCTTTTTCGTTGAAATCCTGATAGCAGCCTAAATTTACTTATCTTTTTAAGAGTACACTTGGGTTTTATCTGTTTTGAAATCTAAGAAACTTGCATATATAGGAACCGGATAAAGGAACTAGATTTTGGTCAAGTGTGTGTTGGTTAAACAAAGCCCATTCAGTGCCACAGGCATCATGGTTTTAACCTCAAGTGGAATGAAATTTTAAATTTCAGATCACATATGAATGTACACGTGGTGGTCCCGATGCATCAGTCATGGAGGTCCTGAAATTTTCACTCAGTTTTTCTGCAACAGGTTGCTAAGACCATCGAGTTGTCCATAACAATGACAAGGCATGTAATGCTAGCCTTTGAACTCTTTTGAAAAGTAAGGTTGCGCTTATTATAATGGATTGGACTAAACGATACTAGACTGAACAAGTTTTCTTGGTCTATTTTTAACGATGAAAATAACGAGTATATTCACGTCTTTAACACAAAGGAGGAATTAAGAACTTTTTTGTGTGGGACAAAAAGATTGCACTTTTATCTTGTCGGCATCAAATTCAGTCTAAATCCAATACACACCAAACACATTACAAGACAGTCATGTTCGGTTCAAGATGTAGTCTTGGTTTTGTGCTTCTAATTCTTATGACAAACTTCTAGTGCTCATATACAAGGATAGCACCATTGTTGTGCTAATGCTACTATGGTGGGTGTTGTCAAAATGAAAACCAAGATAATTGGGGGAAGCACTACCAATATTTGCTACTTCCGAATTAAGTGGAAGCAAATCTAAGGGCAATTTTCATAAATCAATACTTATTGGAGAATCCATCATTTCAAAACCCTGATTTAAGAATATTTAAATCACATTGATTTGGACCCCGTGCTTCTGTTAAGTAAAATCATGCCATTATACAAAACGGATACACATCAAATGTGACCACTGCATCTCAACATCAAGTAAGTTCTATAACGCACTTGAATTTGTGGGACTGTAATATTGAATGCTAGTCACTCTTTACTTTAATTGAGTGAATGTGCAGCATTCGAATGTCTCATTTTGTTGAGCTAATTCTAGTTTTAGTGTATTTTTAAAGCCGTTTGACATCATGAGAACAATTGCTGGTTTATTAAAACAATGAAAATTGTTGGTTTATTAGAACAATGAAAATTTGATGGTTAAACCAAAAAAATGATAAAGTATAGTGTTTTTTTCGTAATTATATAAGTTAAAGGGTAAATATTATCTATGACTAATTATAGAAAAAAACACTATATTTTTTCAAAAATTCGGTTTAATTACCAATTTTTAATATTCGGAAAAAACAATCATTTTTTGGTAAAAAGTTTCATCCAAGTCATTGTTACCGGTTTCTTCAGGTTATAATGATTAGGCTAGAATTCTTTTTAAAAAATTAGTGGCTTTATTAAAACAAATGAAAAATTGATGGCTAAACTAGTAAAAATGATAAAATATAGTTTTTTTTTTCGTAATTTGCCTTTTAAAAAAAGGTAAGAACTTAACAGGAAAATACTCATTTTCTTGTTTTTTTTTCCTTCAAACCCTAAACCCTAATAATAATTATATATAGTATATAGCTTATAATATTCAATTTTATTATCGTTATTTCATTATATAAAAAGAGCTATAACTTATAAGATTTATCGTTATTTCATTATATAAAAAGAGCTAATTACAACAGAGCCATCATATTTTACAGTTTTTCGATTTAAGTATTATATTTTATTTTTTCTAGTAAAACCATCATATATATTTTGAAGAAAATTCCACCGTTGACCCCTTATGACCAGTTTAGCATGTTATCATGATGAGATGAATTTTGGCTTTTTACTAAAAGCCACACAAATCGACAATTTTTTCTAATTTGACCATACTTATAAATTTTTTGTATTTTTTCAATACTTTTTTGTTAATATGCAGTATTTTGTAATAGTATGTATCTTTAAAGGAAAATTTGAAAGTTGCTCTAAATATTGACTAAGTAATCGAAAGAAAAAACATCACCAAATCAAGAATCAATTCAATTGTATCGGTTCTATGTTTGAGTGGAAGGAAGGAGGGAAACACCATGATCGACGAAATGAAGCTTGAGTGAAGATCTAGAGTCGAATTTGTGGAGGATAAAGCTATACTTTGAAGAGCTAAGATTCAACTTTAAGTTTGGAAGGTAAAACTCTTCTCCTTTTTCCTTAAATGATGATCTAGGGTTTGAGATTACCCTACAGGGGGTGGGGTGGGTGGGTATAAAGCATGGGAGAAGCAAAGTGGAAATGGAGATTTGCAAAAAACATATAAAAAGACGATTGACAACATGTGGAAAAGCGCTGATAGAAGTGAAACGGATGGTTAATTATCCTCGATAGGAATTGAGCTCGATAGAACATGTATCGTATGCTAATATGGCATCGGACTCACAAGATGCAATAACCAACCAATGTGGAAAGAATGGGTAAGAAGATCATTATGGAAAATGAGGAATTGATTAATATCCCAAATGTTAATTGTGTTCTTTTGGGAGAGGTTAGGAATTTACTTGATAGGTTTTATATACCCTAGATTCAATTATCATGGCAGCAGAAATAATCAAAATTAATCTAAGGCAAGTAACAATTACTAAAACCTACAAGGTTCTTGCCCAATGATATTAACAACTACAATAGAGATCAAGGAAAACCAACCTTGAGCAAAACCGATTTGCTAGAAGACCTTTGATGAAGAACAATTCCACAAGTGCCAAGGAATGTAGTATCAAAAGGAGAATACCTCTAATGGTTTACACCCAATTAATTAGATTAATTAGGTATTTAAGAAAGCTCGCTATAGAACTCTAAAGAGAGACTATAGATTCTGCTGAGAGAGAAAAGAAAACTCTGAGTCTAACTATTAGAAGGAGTGGGTGAGATTTACATATGTTAGGGGTATCTATAGTTGAAGGTTGCTTAGAGACAAATATGGTTTGAATGGTAACTAGATAAGGATTAATAATTAAATAATCCAACTTATCTAAAACCCTAAGAAACTTCCTTATATAGCCATGGAAGAAATTTGCAATATCCCTTTAAAATTTTGTCCCTTATCCTTTGGGGTTCCAGAATATTCTTTTGTCCAACTATTGGACAATTAATATTTAGCCCCAGCACTTTTAATTAATGTTACATTAATTCCAAAGTAATTCCAATCAATTCCAAATAGTTTCTAATTAATTTATCATTACATGACAAATTAATAAACTATTTCTTTCTCTCTTAATTAACTCTAATACCATTTAGACTACTTAGTGCAACCCAAAAAGGACCCTGCTATTAATGGAAAGTACTTACCAGTTAGTTATGACATTGGACACTATTACAATAGTACTATCCATTGCTAACCTATAAAACATTTGTAAGGAGGAGGGATTTAAGGATGTTGAAATCGATTATGTATGTGCAGCCTTTGGTTGTGGCTCGAATTTAGATCAAGAAACATGTGCTCTAAGTTTCAACATCTTCAATCAATTAAGAGGAGTTTCAAAGAACTAAAGTCAATAGACAACAAGTTTACAGTTAAAGATTGGTTAGTATGGATCAAAGTTAAAGGTCTTCCCCTTATTTCTTAGTCTCCAAAAGTGCTCAAGAAGATTGCGTCCTTATGGGGTAGAGCTTTATTTGTGGACAACGATTTACCAAAGAGTATTCGGGTTGGTAGAGTGTGTATTAACACAAAGTCGTCGATTGTGACAGTCATGGTTTGGAAATAGCCATATTTGACAGAAACGCCATATCTGACAATTGTTGGGTTGTTCAACATCAGCATCCGCTGATCAGTAACAACACCTGAATCTGATGTTGTCAAAAGAGGATCACTCACTGCATGGATGTTTCAGTGGCAAAGCATCAGCTGCAGCGTGTTATGTTCATTATCTTGTAAATATAGTATTTTGTGTAATTATCTTATTTCCATACTTATCATAGTTATAGTTGGGAGTTATCCCTGATTTGTAGTGATACTCCAAATACGTAGTTCAACCCTAGTATAAGTAATAGCGGCTAGGTTTCTTGTAAGGTATCGATATTATTAATCAAAGATCTCTGTGTGAGATCAATATCGTTTCTGTGTGAAAAATACTCATCTTCTTGTTTGATTGATCCTTCTGTATTCTATCATTAACTGGTTGTAAAGCGGCAAAATTCCCTTTTTATTATCTAAGGCTCCCAGTTTGTGATGATATAACAAAAAGATTTAGTTCGAAATTTATTATAAACAAGTTTGAAAAAAAAAACTCTAGAATGGAAAGTGAAGCTTTTGTCAATTGGGGGTAAGTCGATGTTTTTAAAATTCGTGTTAGGCTCTCTAGGTATTTATTATATGTTCATGTCATGTATGCCTAGAATTGTTAATAAGTACTTGGAAAAGCTTAGGGCTAATTTCTTTTGGGGGGTGAGCAAGGAGACCGAAAGTTGCAATAGGTTAAACGAGATGGAGTGTTAACTAGTAAACAGAAAGGAGATTTCGATGTTGGCTCTTTGTATGGGTTTAATAAAGTTTTCCTCTACAAATGGAAATTGTGGTTCTTGAGTAATAATGAAGCGCTTTGGGTGAATGTATTGAAAGTCTTACAAGGTTGTGATGCAGGGTTTGGTTGGATGGATTCTTCTAACTTGGCAACTAGGGTATGGAGAAAAATAAGTGTCGTTATTTATACTTTACATTATTCTTGAATAATCTCTCGTGGGTCTATAAAAAGGAAAGTTGGTGATGGAAGTTAATGTCTTTTTAGATCGATTTATGGATTGGTGATTGCCCTTTCATGTTTCGATTTTCAAGAATTTTTGCTTGATTTGGATCAAGATTGTTCAATTAAAGATAGACGAAAGGGGGTTGAATGGTCTTGGAATTGGAGTAGGCCGGTTCATAATCAACTTATCGAGTTGTGGGGCTGCTTCACGGGTTTCAACCTTCTCTGAATAGCGATATGTGGATTTGGGATGGAAGGTATGGGGTTGTGCAATGGTGAAGGAGAGTAGGAAAATCATAGATGACAACGAGTTACTAAATGGTTCTTTGTCCACTAGATGGAACAAGTACATGCCTAAGAAGGTGAAAGTTTTGTATTGGTGAGCTCGGCTCAACACGCTTCCCACTTGACTCAACTTGAAGGGAAAGGGTACATATATTCCTTTGGTTATATGTGGCTTATGCGATTCGGACATGGAAGATATCGCGCTTGTTCTTATTTTGTGTGAAGTAGCGAAGAACGTTGGTGATTCTTTCAGAAGTGATGTGATTTAGCTACTCCTCGTTTCCACATGGTCGAGGATGTAGTCACTTAAATAGATTCATTGCGGGTCTCTAAGGTTAAACGTTTAGCAGTTGAGGCTATTATCACGATGATGTGATGGATCCTTTGGAATTTGCGTAATGGTATTATATTTGGCTGTCAAATTAATATGCATGATGTGTTAGGTGATGGTAAATTTTGCAAATTAGAGTTTTTCAAAATGAAAATAAAATTTTCACAATAAAATTTTTAAATTCACAAATATTGGAAGTAATTTTTTTGATTAGTAAGTATGTTTGATGATCAATAATGGTCTAACCCTAGAAAGAATGTAAATCTCACTTCGAAACATTCGGAAATGTAATCAAACTAGGGGATATACATTTGTGTGTTGCTGCGGAAGATTATAGGTAACACATAATATATTTAAAATTAGACGAAATTATACATAATAGTACACATTTGGTTTGAAAAAATGAACGTTTAAAAGAATGTATATGATTTTACAACCCTATATGCATAAAAACAAATATAAAAAAGTTCAAAAATTGTATTTGATCATTTTAACGAATAAATAATACGAAAATAATATTGTGATTATGCTTTCTAAAAACTTTGAAATAGATTGATATGGAGTTAAATTAAAAAAACATACACTAAAAAATTATAATATTTTTGCAATAATAAGAAAATAATACTATAGAAAAAAACAAAGCAAAACAGAACAAAACAAAAGATATCACATGAAAAGAGGAGGGTGGGGTGGGGGGGGGGGGGGAAGTTTGCTAAAAAAAATGTGAAGGGTACGAGGATAGAACCCACACCAAGTGGCTTAGGCTATGCGGAATGCCTCACGCCCTCCTCCACGCCAAAGACCTTCCACGTTAGCCACGCCCTCCTCCACGCCGTGGAGGAGATGGTCTCCACCGTTGCCCAAGAAGAGAGAGAGAGCGAGAGAAGAAGAGAGAGACAGAGAGAGAAGAAGAGAGAAACGGGCGTTGCTCGACGTTGCTAAACCCACGTCAAGCCACATCCACGCCACCCACGCGAGAGGGGGGCGGTGTGCCACGCCGTGAGTGGCAGCCACGTAGTCCCCACGCGGTGAGCGTTGTATGTATTCCTGATAGCCTTAAAGGGTCTCTCTGCTAATGTTACAGCTAAGCCAAACCATCTTTTGAATATTAAAATGATAAACGGATTATTTAAGGTATAAAATGCGCGTAAGGTGCACTCTACTTTGGTAAATTGAAAGAGTTATATAATGGGAAAATTTTTGTGCCAATAACCGTAAACACAATATACGGACAAACATTTGAAAAAAAAAAACAAAACCCCTTCGAAATTTGTTAATTTAGATGTCTATTGAGAAAAAAAACCATGTCATCATCGTCACCTTTTAAATCGGCGATAGAGGTTCACAGTAGTCACGGTAAAAAGTTTTTCCAAAATACGATGGTTTTTATAGAAAAAAATGAAGTTTAATCTGTAAAAATCAATAAAATATGATGGCTATTTTGTAATTAGCCCATTACAAACAACTCCATAATCTCAAAAGTCCAATTGGCACAAGACATCACTAGTAACATGGTGGCCTTCGGACATCTTGCATGTGCACAAAGCCAAACTAAAGTGATCTATAATTGACTACCCATTTGATTCAAACATGTAAGGTTGAAGCCAAAAGATGCCTTCTTTCAAATGTCAAATTAAATTGCTACAAAAGATCATCAAAATCTTGTAATATCAATGAATAGGCCAAGTTCTTTTAGGCAAGGATAGTGCAGACGGACTATGTGGTCCTCCAAGTATGTATATGTATATGTAGAAAAAGAATTTTGTATGTAATAAAAGTTATAATAATATATACCAAAGTCGAAAAACCTATATCCACCATTAAATGAGGTCAAACCCTTTCAAATATGATTGTGTCATATTATAGCGTAAATGGATTAGTGGTCTCGCCCTTCTCTTCTTTACACTATTTTAATTTTTATTATTGATATATTTCTTGTCATCTTGACATCTTGTGTCAAAGTAATTGACTTTCCATAGCATAGACTAGGGCTACAAACGAACCGAATGAAGGCTTGTTCATGTTCTTTGTTTAAGTTAGCCGAACAAACGAACGAACACGAACGGATAAATGAACGAGTTTTCTTGTTCATGTTCGTTCATTTAAGAAATTATCTTCTTCATGTTCGTGAACATGCTAAACAAACATAAACGAATAAATATAAATAAACACAATTGAACATATGTGAACATAAACAAACATATAATATTATATTTAATAAAACATAATTGAACGTATATGAACATAAAAAGAACTTAAATGAACACATATAAACGAACGTAAATGAACAACATAAATGAACGTTAATGAATATATTTGACCGAACGAGCACATTGTTCATGTTCAATCGTTTAACTAAATTGTTCGCTAAACGTTCGGTTCGTTGACAACCTAGCATAGAGATATCTAATTTGGTAAATTTCTGGTCGCCTAACTCTCTGCTTTCTACATGTTTTGGTGTTGATCCTGACTCATATAATCCAATTGGTAATGTATGTAATTTTGAATTTATTTGGGATAATTTAAAGAGCTTGAATTTAAATCATACTGTTAGGTGGTTTTTGGTATTAGTATAATCAATAATCAAAGAAAGAGAGAGAAAAAACCAACTTTTACAGTTGAAATAAATTATTATTTTTTGTTTATTTGCTGGTAGTAGTCGGTTTTTGATTTATTCGATTCAGTTTAATTGGTTTTTTATTTCATAATATTAGCCGAACCGAATAAAGTTAGGTTTATTTGGTTTTTGATTTAATGGTTCGATTTAAAGTTAAATCTGAATAACAAACAATGCTGTTGTCCGGAGTTATTGTTGCGACCACGCCCCCGTAACCTCCATAGCCACCGTGAGAGGCAGTAGAACCGTCGGTAGCAGCGGCTTCGGTTGTATTGGAGTATGATGTTTTCTGCATGATGAGGGCTTGAGTAGAGTGCAAGGATTGCTTCTTCCAACGGGTTTCCTCCAAAAGAAGTTGAGAACAAGTTTTGTTAAAACTAGGCAGCGGTTCAGTTTGTTGAATAAGGGTAGCGGCGGTGTTGTACTCACCTTTTGTAAGACCGGTACTCACCTTTTGTAAGACCGGAAATCAACTGAAGTACCATCTTTGTCTCAGATAGCGGATTACCAACGTTAGCAAGTTGATCTGCGAGGCTTTTGATGCGGGAAGTATATTCATGAATACTTAGGAAAGCTTCGAGACGTGTAGAATTAAACTGTTCTTCAAGATAGATGGAGCGGGTGGTTTTGTTATCTTGGAAGATTTATGTGAGACGATTTCATAGTTCTTGGGCGGTAGCACCCGGTTTCATGATCGTTTGAATAATATCCGGAGAGATGGTGGCAAAAATCCACTGTTTAACAATGGCGTCAAGATGAAGCCAAGTAGCGTCGTCGATGTCAGTGAGTCGAGCGGTTATCGGTTGGATGTGATCAAGGACATTATAAGCACAAACATGGATGTTAAAGAGCTCCATCCAAGATGCATATTGGACATTGGTTCTGTCAAGAACAAGAGGAATAGAGTTTTTTATGTTATTCACACCAAAAGCATGATGAAAAGAGGATTTATGATGGATATCAGCACCGGTTGCACGCATGATGAAGAAAAAATAGAATACCGACGGTGGTACAGGGGCTCTGATACATAATAGAGATTAAATTTACTTGGTTTCTCATTCCAATCAATCGAATATAAATACAAAGGAATATCCCTATAATCAGGGGATATTTACCTACCAAAGATAATATCAAACTACTAATAGATAAATACAAATACAAACAAATATATCTCTATCTATCGCTAATATAAATCACACTGTTGCAGATCCTTCCTATTAATGTCTCCATCACATCACATTAAATGCCTTACTTAGTTATTTGTTTATACCATTTGGTTATTGACCAACTTCTACTTTCCTGTACGCTGCTTATTTTTCCACTTTTGTCAATCATGAATGTAAAGATTTCGTCTTACAAATTTGTACCATCCATAAATAGTGCCTAAATTTTAATTAAAAATTTAAAATAAGTTAAGTAAAACATAAAGTATATTATAAAACTTAAAATGCAATTAATTTGAATTATTTGTACTTTTGTAAAAATTTTGGTCTCAAGGACTAAAATCATCATTTTCTCCAAAGTTAGTTTTGACCACCTTTGACCTAGTTTAGGGACTAGAATGTTAGTAAAATAAGTTACTTATGGTTAGAATGTTAGAAATTGGATTTAGAAGTTAATTATGGTGACAATTGGGAAGAAAGAGAAATAATGAGAACTAAGAGGACTAGAAGTTTAAAGTGAGGAAAACCTTTAACTAGTTAGCCATTTTTTTCTCTATTTTGGGGAAGAGCGCGATTTTAAGAGAGTGGTTGGAGGAGAGTGGCGATTTTCATGTAAAGTGAATATTGAAGTGATTTTGAGCAACTTCTAGTGATTTCCTACATATTTTAGCTTCGTTATGGTGACTACAACTACCGTAAAGAGCTTATAAGGTTGTAAAAGGTTTAGTAACATATAAAGGTGAGCATAATCCCCTAACTTCATGTTTTACCAACTAGATGAGTGGTAAAGTTTTCATTAACTCAACTTTTGACTGTGATTACTATATAAACGATTGTTTTATGGTTCATATCATCCATTTGTGCATTCATACATCACATACATTGCTTTTAGGTAGGATTGAGACTTGTGTAGCTTGGGCACCTTTGGGATAAAACTTCCCTTTTTGTGATGTGATGTTGATGAAGTTATTATGGCTTGGGGATAGGCCTTTCAAACCTATTCCATAGATGGCATTGTCTATGATTACATGTCTACCCTAAACTTTCCGTTGATGGGCGATCTTGGCCCCGACAATGGTTGTAAGCTTGTTTACCAGGTTTTAGCATGACCATATACCTTAATGGAAGGGAAATAATGAGTGTAGTGAACAATGGGTTGGGATTAGTTACATGTGCATCTCATGGCATGTCATTGCATTCTATCTTCGTATCATCATTATCATGTTTTAGGAGATGACATAGGGATGGAATGACTGCTTTATTTAAACTCTTTGCCAAGTTATTATCTTGTATTTACCACTTAGACTTTTCTAGTCTAACATGTATAGAACTTTCATGTGTAATTACAGTTGATCAGGAAGAACCTTAGAGATCATGGATATTTAAAAGGCCTCAACATGTGAGGTTTTCTTGAACTATGTTTTGATATGTGATTGTACACCCAAATATTACAAACAAAGTTTTTGGTAAACTTTGAATGAGACCTTATTCTGTATTAAGTGAACTTAAGAAAACTAGCAAATGAATTTTGTTAAGTAATTGAAATTTGAAATTTAATGGGTGTTACAGTTGGTATCGAAATATTGGTTCAATGAACAAATTACTTGAATAGTGTTTTGACTTAAACTTAGTGCTTGTTATAGGCTAGATGTATATGAATAGAAATTCTATGCATTTATTAATGTAAGACCCTAATCCCGAGAATTAAAGTTGCAAGTTTTAATGAGTCAAGTTCACGGACTTATCGGAAGCAAAACGAAGGAAAAAGGAAGAAATTGACCATTAGCGCCGCTAATGATCATATTAGCGACGCTAATGGTGCCTGTGGTCGCTAATGTTCGTTTTTCGTGTCGTTAATTGCCAGCTATCGAGGTGGGCGCGCACGATCGAGGTTAGGGGGGCTAATGGTCCTGTTTGGGTTAAAACCTTATATTTTCATGTTTGGGCCATACTTAAAGATGGGGAAACCCTAGGGCAGCCGTTTTTGGTCATTCTCCAGCCTCCAAGTCGTCTATTTTCTCTCTCAAGTCATCTTGGTTGGGTTTTTGGCATGTTTGGTGTGTTTGGATGGATTTTTGAAGCCTTGTTTTTGTTTGAAGGAAGGTGGTGATGGTACAAGTTGTTCCTCTTGAGTGAAGCTTCAGAGATCTGCAATTTTCTGGACCATTGTGAGTAAAGTTCTCACCTTTATGTAATTTTATGATTGTTCTTGTGATTTAAGCATGTTTTTATGGATTGAATAAGTGTAATGGCCCCTTGTAGTGTTTGTCTATGGTTTGGAAGGATAAAGTTGGAAACTTTATGCCTTAAATCTTTGATGTGAACCTTTAGGATGGTTTAGGGAGTAAGCCAAACTCTCTATGGTGATTTTGGTTGGTTTTGGACCACTTTGGACTTAAATCTTGTTCATGATCTTGTTTAATGATGTTTGGGAGAACAAAGTTAGGATCTTTATGGATTTTGGACTATTTGGAAGGCCCCTAGAAGGATTAAGACCTGAGCTGAATGGATTAAGAACTTAATGGACTTCCGGACATGTTCATAGTTAGCGACGCTAACTTGGCCCAGTTAGCGGTGCTAATTGTGTATCTTGACTTTTGTGGACTTTGACATTTGACCGTTGACTTTTTGACAAGTTTGACTTTTGGTCAAACTTGAGGGTTTTGGACATCGGATTTATAGGATTATCCTATTAGGATTTAGGAAGTTTTGAGTGGAGTTTATCTTGTTAGGATGTTCGTGTTGTCGGATCCGTGGACGCACGTGAGGAGTGCTGTTTGGCTTTGCGGATCAGGTGAGTCTTTTCACTATACTGTGGGTGATGTTGCATGCGTAGGTAGCTTTATTACTTTGTGTAATAATATGATGTATGTGTCTTACGTATTTATCGACAAGATCGAGGAAAGCTCGTAAGTCGAGGAATGAGCAGGATCGGGGCAAGCTTGTGAGCCAAGGAATGGACAAGATCAGGGCAAGCTCGTGAGTCAACGAATGGGAAAGATCGGGGCAAGCTCGTGAGCCAATGAATGGACAAGATCGGGGCAAGCCCGTGAGTCAGGTTCTTCGGGGCAAGCCCGAAGACCTTTTGTTAGGGATGAGCAAAACCGAACCCGAAAACTGCGAAACCGACAAAACCGAAACCGAAAAACAAAAACCAGTGGTTTGGGTTTGAAAATTTTAAAACCGAACTGTCGGTTTCGGGTTCTGTTGATGAAACCGACCCAATAGAACCAAACCGACCCAAAACCTAAGGAAACCGACCCATGTACGAAACCGACCCTGAAATGAATAAATACATATTATATTAATTTTTATAAATTATTGATATATCATTTATCTTTTATTCATCGGGAGTCATCCGTATTTCTTTCATCTTTCTCAATGTCTGCGACTCTTCTCTCCTTCCTCATTCAACCCTAAATCTAAATCGCATCCAATCGAAGACGCAGTGTTTCTCGCCGAGTCTCACACCTCCACGGCTCCACTGTATCCGATCGAAGTCGCCGCCAGTGCATCAGATCGAAGTCGCCGCCAGTGCATCCGATCGAAGACCCAACGCTCGAGCAGTCGTAGTCGGACCTACTTCTCCACTGTTTCTACTCGACTCAGTCAATCAGCTGTACAGCTTGAGCAGGTACGTTAATTTTCTGGAATTATATCATTTTCTCGGTAAATTGCATCAGTTCTTGAATTGTATCACTTTCTCGACTCAGACAATTTTTGAATGTATATGTGTTATGTGAATGTATGTCTGTCTTACTAGATTAGTATTTAGTAGATTGTATCAGTGAATCGTTATTTAGACAATTGCATTTGCATCAGTTCTTCTTGAATTGTATCATTTTCTCTGATTTCTAGATTTCTAATTTCTAATTTCAGTGAACCGTTATTTAGTATTTAGTAGATTGTATCAGTGAACCGTTATTTGGGAGCAACCTTACAACTGTGACTGTGGAAGCCTTGATTTGCACCCAAGATTGGGTGCGGTCCACCTCGATTGATATTCAATTTCAAGATGTAACGCCTATTTCTATAGCAGAATTACAAGAGAAGTTGAAGAAATTAGAAATCGGTGAGTATCTTTTTATTGTATTTTTATTTTTACATAATTATAGCTCATACCAATCCTTTTTGTTTGTAGAGGAATTGGGAGATGGTGAAGACCGTGAAAGTTTCGACATCGATGACTATGAGGATTTGGTAATTTAGTCTTTTATTGGGTTGTTAAAGTTTGTTGTCGTTTACTTGGTTGTTTTGTCGTTAAACTTGGTTGTAAAAGTTTGTTGTCGTTTACGTGGTTGTTTTGTCGTTAAACTTGATTTGGTTGTCTAAACTAGGTGGTTTAAACTTTAAACTTGGTTATTTTCAAACCTTTAGCAATGTACTTTTGAATTGTGAGTTGGTTTGATATTAAAATTGGTGTATTTGATTTTTATGTATTTTTTAAGATTTGCTGGAAAATGGGTTCAAAACCGACCCACGGGTTTAAACCCAAAACCCACGAAACCATGGGTTCAAACCGAAACCGACCCAAAACCGAATGGAAAAACCGAAACCGAAACCGACGGTTTGTAAAAACCAGAAACCGAACTGAACAGTTTCGTTTCGGTTTTGGGTCTAAAATCGACCCAAACCGACCCATGCTCATCCCTACCTTTTGTGTTTGTGTGTTATGGAATGGATCGTGTGGTATTTTGGGGAACTCACTAAGCTTTGTGTTTACTCTTTCACCCTTACTGTTTTTCAGGTATTTGCTTACTTGAGCTTGGAGCACGGTGCAACTGTACCACATCTGAGGTTTTTATAATTAAGCCTTCCGCTGGATAATGTTTGTAAAGGTTTTTGATAAATACGTTTTCTAATGTTTGAATAACAAGTTTTAATTTGGATGGTTTTATTTGATAACCTGTTTTTATGTATTTGAACCGTTTTTAAACGAAAAATTTTATTACTGGATTTGGGACGTTACAATTAATGAAAATTTTATGGTGGAAGTGGTTTTTTATATAATGTAATTTTAATAAAAAAATATTGGATTTAAAAAGGTATATATAAGAAAAAGTATACTAATTAAATAAAAGCTACTATTTCTTAATTTAAGCCAAGAAGGAATGAAGCATTTTTTATATGAAAAAGGCTTTGAAAGCAACGAGACAAGATTTCCTATTTCACAATAAGCCACCGCCACCACTCTCACACACCTTTGTTTTCATCTCCACCTTTGTTATCTTCTGGTAGTTCTTATGTCAGGAGAGAGAAAAAGTGATGATCATGAGATAATGGAGATAGAAGAAGAAACCTCTCGCCAAACCTGGCGGCGAGTCATGTCGCCGGAAATCGTGGAGGTCGAAGAACACGAGAGCCAGAGCGTTATGACCAGAGACGCCGTCGACGTTTTTGTTGCCGTCGGGAAGAACGATCTCGACGTCGTGAAATGGGCCGTCGATAACCTAGTCTCTCCCGGAGCTCGTGTTTATCTCGTTCATGTCTTCCCTCCGGTCACACACATCCAAACTCCTGGTACTCATCCCAACTCCAATTCTTTCATTTGTCTATTCTTGAACTCTGCAATTTTGACTTTTGAACCACGTCAGAACAAAACTGACCGGAAATTATAATGTTCAAACTAAATGAAGAATCTTGTTACCCTTGTTGAAACGGGTCGGGTCAGATGATCTGCTAACACTGACACACTGTTTGATTAATCCTATCAAATTTCCTTTAAAAAAAAAGACCAAAATGAGCACATATACATCATTCCTACTATGGATTTTATTTGTATTCTACCATTTTGTTTTATTTCACTTACGTACTGTAATAGAATATTTGAGTAAATGTCTTAACATTTTAGCAAATGAATTACAAATGATATGAATGCAAATATATAAAAGAAGTTAACCTTTTTTCTGCATTATGAAAAAAATTGACATTCGTATATGGAATATTTATCGAATTAAGTAATGTAAAATTCAATAGATTTATCTTACGTATACGTTTTTGTGACTTAAAAGTTGGGAAGCTATCGAGAAGCCAATTAAGCAAAGAGCAAGTCCAAATTTACATAAATGAAGAGAATAACAAGCGAAGAAGCCTCTTACAAAAGTACATACGCCTTTGCACAGATGCCAAGGTGCGTTTCGTCATTTCACATCAAACAAACACTATTTTGTATATAAATGTAATACAATTTTCGTGTCAAAAAACAGATAGTTGTTGAGACAATGCTTCTAGAGAGCAATACCACAACCAAGGCTATTCTTGATCTAATCCCAGTCGTCAACATTACCAACCTTGTGATTGGAACTAAACGATCACCTTCAATAAGGTAAATTACAAATTATATTTGTCCAAAAACATGAAAAATGATAAATATAAATTAATTTGTGTTGTTTTTTAGACGATTAAGGAAGGGTTCAAGCAAAGGAGAGTTTATTAAGAAGAATGCCCCGGACTTTTGTGAGGTTTCCATAATTTACAATGGAAAACAAGTCACAACTGGTCAACAACGACATGTTGTAGGAGTGTCTCCTTCAGACATCCCTACAACGAGTAAGAATGAAATGAAAATCAATCGTTTTCAGTCAGAACGAAAGTTTTTTGAGTGTGCGTGTTTTTCAGGAAATTTTGATTGATTTTATATTTAAATGTGAATGTGTAATATATGCATGAAGAACACTAGAGGTCTTACCAATTTAGAGTTGTTTCATAGTATAGTTTATTTATAAAATTTGCAGTGAAATAGTCCAACAACATTTAAGAATAGGTGTACTTGTCGAATTGGATGAGACTCGGTTAATTTGATAGTGGTTAAGTTACCATTGGGGTCGAAAGAAAAAATGTTTAAAAGTTAACTTCTTTTTTTTTTTTTTTTTTTTGTACTAGTCGAATTTGATGAGACTCGCTTAAAAGTGCAATCTATTTTTTATAAAAGTTGAATTTAACACGCTCGTGATCTGCCTAATAATTTAGTAGACATACGTCAAAAGACATAAAGTGCAATTTTATGGATTTTGAACAAGATCCGATGATGTGATTCCGAAAGAGTCGTGATTATAAATTTATATCCAGTACTCGTTTAGAAGGAGTTAATTTAATCTCATGTAATGACAAAATATAAACAAATCATTTCTATAAATTATAACCGACCATTCCAATCAACGGCAACTTTTAATTTGATAGTAATTAAGTTACCATTTTAGTTTGATAGTAATTAAGTTGCCAAAAAATATTTATCGTTAAAAGTTGAACGGATTTTGTTTTCTCGAATACACGATAAGTTTGACAAGACATAATCAATCCCGTTACGACATGAAAAAGAAGATTTGTTCGATAATAGGAATATGCCATTCCTATGTTTCGTGTGTGATGTCTCCTTTGCAAACCCGATATATATCTTATTCAATTTTTTATAACGAGTACATTGACCTAAAAACCGAATTAACTGACATAATCGAAGAACTATAACGAACTATTACTAGAAAAATGGTGCGGTTTTTAACCTTTTTTAACCAAATGCATATGATTTGGTTTATATTATCATGTAAAACCGAACCACTAAAACCTCTTTTTATCCATAGAACCTCATTTAAGTCATTGGATCATTTAATCAACATATATGATTATTTGATTTAAATAAAATTACTTTTATTTCTAAAATATTATTGGAAAGGTAAATAAGACTTTTCAGAATTATATATAATTAATGTTTTTTTTTAGGAAATGATTGAAATCATCAACTTCCTTTCTTATCTTTATGTCATTCCAAATTCAAAATCAACACACACACACAATCCTCACATAGAAATTGGTCCATCTCTCATTCTCTTCATGGAAAAAAGCTCCGACCAGGGTTTGAGATCGTCTAACGTTCACCGGCGGTGGTATTTTTGTAGCCTTGGCTTCCGACCAGGGAAGAGGCAGCAGCCTTGGCTGCCACCTGGATTGCCGGAAAATGTAGCAGGCGAGAAGAAAGGAAAAATAAGAAGAGATGAAACATACGAAGAAAGCTCGTTACAGATGGACAGGAAGAAAACGAAAGTGCATCAGGCAAGAACGAGAGAGAAAGAGATAGTTGGATCAAGGAAGTAGGTCGGAGAGAAAGAAAACGGTCGATGTTCATCCATGTTCAGTTATGAACATTTGGGTTTTGCATAAATATTCATCCGTGTTCAGTTATAAACATTTAAGTTTTTATATAAATGTATAAATATTCATCCACGTTCAATAATGAACATTTGAGTTTTTGTATGTTCATCCATGTTCAGTTATGAAAATTTGAGTTTTTGTTTAAATATTCATCAATATTGGTCAATATTCATTTCTAAACATGTACGTATGTTCGTATATTTCATCAATGTTCATTTCGTAACATTTGTATATTTTCATCAATGTTCATTTCTGAATATTTTGTATGTTACTATATTTCATCAATATTCATTTCCGAACATGTAGGTATGTTCATATTTCATTAATGTCTGTCAATGTTCATTTCTGAACATGTGTGTATGTTTGTATATTTATCAATATTTCATCAATGTTCATTTCTAAACATGTTGTATATTCATATATATTTTCAATGTTCATTAATATTCATTTCTGAACATATGTGTATGTTCGTATATTTTATCAATGTGATTCAATGTTCATTTTCTGAACATTTGTGTACGTTTGTATATCTATCAATATTCGTCAATGTTCATTTCTGAACATGTTGTATATGTCTATATTTGATCAATGTTTGTCAGTGTTCGTTAATATTCATTTTTGAACATGTATGTATGTTCATATACCTAGTTTATGAATGTCGATGATGAACATAATTTCTATTAGTTAGGAATATAATTAAGCAATTATCGTTTCCTTTATAAACGAAAATGTTATTTTACAATCATACATTATCACCCTAATTTGAACTACCGGTCAAGAAGATGGTTATATGGTTCTATGCCTAATTTTGGTTCTATGTTGATCTCATATATATATAGATACATACATATATATATATATATATATATATATATATATATATATATATATATATATATATATATATATATATATATATATATATATATATATATATTGCTTATATTTAAAACCTTTCGTAAAAAAAATTAAAAAAAAGTTGCTTTTTTTGAATGTGTACATGTACACAAAAGGTGCATATATGCACATTTGCACATATGCACATTTCGTATATGCAATTTTTTTTCTCATATTTATTTACGAAAAGTATTAAATACAACCGACTTAGTGCATTAAATCATATTAAAAAAAGTCTAGTTTAGGAGTTTTCAAGTTCTCGTAAATATATGAATTCTCAAATGATCCTCACCATGTATTATATATATATATATATATATATATATATATATATATATATATATATATATATATATATATATATATATATATATATATAGGGCCAGGATTAAATATATCCTGACAAATATTGTGAAACCTTGAAACTCAATATGGAACACTCATTTAAAACACATTCTTTTAAGAATGACTTATCTGTTCATTTAGAATATTGTTGTTTTATGTAAAATATTTTCATTTTTCCAGAATTGTTACAATTTTTGATGATTATTATTGTTGTGATGTAATTTTTCCAGTAATTTTGTCATAATTAAAACAATTCATTACATTATATATATATATATATATATATATATATATATATATATATATATGTATGTATGTATGTATATATATGTGTATATATATATATATATATATATATATATATATATATATATATATAGAAAGACGATCGGGTGAAGACTCCGATTTCGGTGAGGATCGCGAGGACAAATCTGGATCTCTAATCTAGAATCATAAAACATATAACCCTCACTTCGTTTTTTGGTCATAACTTTTTTTTTGTGAAAGAAAAATTATGAAAAAACCAAAGTTTTTAAATTTTAATTCTCTACAACACAAGCACCATCATAAAATTTTGAAAAAAAAATATTTTTTTATTTTTTATTTTTATAAAAAATCAAAAAAAAAATTCTCCAAAAATTATGAAACTTTAAATGATCATTCTAGACATTATATTAGTAAGTTTGTCAAAAGAAGTTTTTTAAAATAAGATTTTTGAGTGTATATTTTCTTTATTTTTAAGCAAAAAATTAATTACATAAGCAAAAAAAATGTCAATAATCCAAAAATATTAATGATCAAAATATGTTTTATGATTCAAACGGTTATTAACTATAGAATTTATTATAGTTAAAAAAATGTTACGAATCAAACGTATTATGATTCAAATTTTAAAATGATCCAAAAAGGTGTCTTAAACTTTGGATCATTTTAAGATCCACACATGTTATGAATCAAAATATTATATAAGAAACTTTTAATATTCAAAATTATAATGATCCAAAAATGCTATAAATCAAAACTTATTATGTCCTAACTATTATCATTTTTAAGTATAATGATTCAAAACTTATTATCCAAAATTCAAAACTTGTTGTAATCCAAGATCCAAAATTTGTTAAGATCTAAAAAATCCAAAACATGTTATGAATCTTATGTCTAATCAAAACGAGTTAAAAAGACAAAAACGAGTTTCAAACGAGAAAAATATAAAAAATAGTAAAAAATAAATGAAAAAGGAAAAAAAATTGATAAAAAATGAAAAAATGAAAAAATGAAAAAAACTGAAAAAATAAATAATAATAACTGAAGAATAATAAAAAAACTAAAAATTAAAAAAACAACTAAAAAAATTTAAAAAACTGAAATAATAATAATAAAACTAAAAATCGAGTTTATTAAAGGGTAAAAAATATTTTAAAAAATAAATAATTACAAACAAATAAAAATAATAAGATAATAAAAAAACTCGGATAAACTATGTTGTACGGACTTTCGTAACATGTGATTATATTCCCGAGTCCGTATTATTCTGTGGACGAGAGACGCATGTGATTGCGTCAAATACAATAATTACGTTTGACGTTATTGTCTTTGATGAAATGTATTAACTTATTGGTTTGGTTGTGGTTTTTATTTAGCCCCTAAATACCCAAACCATCCCATACTAACCCCTACAACTTTGATATCTCCTTGTGAACCTTTTCCGTCTATAATATACGTATGTGAATAGTGAAATTGCTCTTGTATATGCTATAGAAGTACAACTCTTTGATTGAGTAACATAAATCTATCTTATTGACTTATCTGTTGAATTTTAATTCTAAAAGCATTTAGCAAATTCCAAGTTATATATTAGCATGTGTTTAATTTAAGGGTAAATGACTTAAAATGTAACGAAATATCAAATTTGTTTATATATTACCATTCAAGTTATGCAAAATCAAAAAATATCAATTAAATATTGCTTTCTTGTGGATTATACCATCTTTTGTTCAAAAATGACCTAATGGTTCGATAGTATTTTTTGAACTTTCAATGTGTACAAAGACAATAGTTTAATGATATTTTTTGAATCATACGTGTACTTCAATGGTATAATATGTACAAAGACAATAGTTAATTATATTTTGGGAATTATAAAACTTGAATGATATTATTTGAATAAATTTGATACTTCGTTACCATTTTGAGTAATTTTTCCTTAATTTAATTTGTATTCATGCCTACAAAAAAAAACAAAAATGACAATTGTTAAAAAAATATTAATCACTAGAATATATACATAAGTCTAATAAATACATTTTTAATGTTATATTAAGATAAGCAACTATATAACATGTTAATTTTAGTCTCCGGTGGATTGTTTTACTGAAAAATCACTTTAGGTTTTCAATTTCATTTATTTAAAATAACTTTCTAAATCGGCTACAATGGGTGATAATGACATATATGTTATGTGTACATTATTTACCCGCACAAGCTACTAAATAATAATTTGGGGAGAATTTGTAAAAGTATATGAAACTATTGTCTCAACAGTCTCGTTTTCAATATATTGCTTTATTTTTATTTTTTGTCTACAATGGGTTCGTGAAATTTTTTTGCCCGCATTTACTCTTTTTACAGGCTACTTACGGTTTCACCGGTACATGTAATTTCCCCCCTTTGGTGAGTTGGAAATTGTACGCGTAATATTTCATTCTAAGAAGCCTTAAGCCCCTTCAACTACATATTGTGTTGCTCCTTAGTAACTGAAGGTGACAATCAATCTTTTAGTTGGAAACGAAGCTAATCAATCACGAATATATGCTTCAGTCAAGCTTCAACAACAATGATTAAGGTACGTTTGTGTTAAAAATTAGCCCTTATTGTTGCTCTTGCGACATCACCGATGATATACACCACTCAAGCGTCTTCCTTTCGATCTCTCTAAGCTACTTGAAAGCCTAAATCGACATATACACTAACGATGGTTTCTTAGTTATAAATAATGGTGACTTTCCTTATTTTTTGTTAAAATTATTATAAAACCAATCCATTTGTTTATTATTGTATTTTGAAAAAAGACATTGTCTAAATAGTTGAGAATGATAACGTACCCTTCAATGTTTTAGGGATTTCATAAATCAGGGTAGTAACAATGTGGGTAGGCTAAGTTTATACGTTGAACATTTGGGTACAAGGTTCATGAATGGCTTACATATTAAATAGATGTCAAAGAAGGCCTTGAGATTGATTCGGAATATGATGATGAAATAGTTGTTATTGATGAGAAAATAAAGTAGATGTTGCAACTATGAATGAGATGAAGAGTGAAATAGTGGTCAGAGTTGAAACATATGCCAAGGTTATAGAGGGAGAAACACATGCAATGATGTAAATAAAGGGAAAGGTTGTTTAAAGCATATATACATGTTCAATATAATGTGAAAATAGTGGAGGAGATGCAAGATGACAAGGGCACATGATGGGAATGAGGAGAAATATGATGGTAAGATGTTGTAGATGGTAACGTGATGGATGGTGGGTAGGTTTTGATAAAAATATGAAAGATTTTTGGTCATAACGTTTTTATGGATAATAATATGTAGAAGCTAAGAAGGGTTTAGATACTTTTGTCATGAAGTTGTTCATGAAAATGGAATATATGTATTGCCAGACCTTTTTTTATGTATAAGCTATTGATGAAATCCATTTGTGTATGCCATAATTGAAAGTAAATGGAATGTAGTACTTGGTATGACTATTGTTGTTAACTATATACCACTAAATTTGTAGTTCAGTTTAATTAAAGTCAAGTGGATTGTTCAATAGGTGAAACTAGTATCAAACTTATGTAATGTATGGCATAAGATATTTAGGTTTTGGTTATTACATTGAAAATAATATATTAAATATCATTTTCTTTTCTAACATACATTAATTTTATCAAATAATTCTTATACCTATTACTTTTTGTTGCATACTTCTCTTACTTATATTCTTTTTTTTACAATAAAGTATATTATTATACTTAACATATATATAACATGTAATATATATGATTAACTAGTATCAATTTAATAGATAACATAATGGTAGAAGTTGCAAATATTGCATTTTAAATATAACCAATTAATTAAATTTACTAGGAATGTATAATTTAAATCAAAGGACCAAAGGATGCAAATGATAATCTAAGAATCAAAATAACGTAAATGAATACTATATACTAAATTTAATGTTATATTATTTGTTTTTAGTTTTTTAGTCAAAACTCATTGTTTTGTTGTAATAAACAACATAAAAATAATGTAAAGATGAGATTTTATTTTAGGATAGAGAATTTTCAAAAACAAAAGGTACATTCTCTATTTTTCTAAATACCCTAAATACATGGACTTCTAATCACAATGACCAAAATAATATTATTACAACTACAATATATTTCTTTAAAAGTTCAAAAACCATATGTATATGAATAAACTTGGGATAATGTTCAACCTTTTTTTTATCTATTTATCGGCTAAGGTTTCTAATTTATTCAATGAACTCATTAAAAACATAACTCTAATGGTCTCATTCTGTATGTTTCAAAATTGTTACATCTACTTTTGGTACTCGTGACCTAATACCTATCATAGTGTTTGATATAACGTAATTGAAGAAGTGATAAAATGAAATATTATGGCAGAATGAAAAAAATCTTGTTTGGTTAGTACGAATGAATGAAATAGAGCATTCTTCACAGAATGCGATTCATTCTTTTAAGCCGATTTTCATTCTATGAAAAATGATGTTTTATTTTTCACTCATTCAGGGAATAGAATGATATGTATGATAATAATTACATACTTTTATTCATATAATATCCAATAAATATTAACCATTTTAAAATTTGTATAACTTCAAGTAAATACTATTTTTTAAATAAATAAAATTATTTTTTATTATAAATTATATTTTAAAACTTTATGGTATCTAGTTTTTTAATGTGTATATTTTTTTAGAACATATATAATTATCTTGTAACTATTTGCAAAGCATATAATATGTATATCAATGTAATGAAATATGTTTATTTGTAATTTATTTAAAGTTTTCTCTTAATTTAATAAGATATTGTTATCATAAATTAACATTTGTTTATTTATCAAATTTACTTTATTTAATTTGCTATTTATTAATAAAAATAACATATTTGAATGACTCATATTTTTTAACCAACAAAATATGACCATGGAATACAATAATTTGTTGTCAATTACATATTTCTATCATCATACCAAACAATTTTAAGAAATCTCTCCATGAAGAATTCCTGTGAACATCAGAACTCGTTCTGTCCGAGTTTATGCACACTTTGTTGGGGACTTGGGGAGTTGGGGTTATCGTAAGATAATTGGTCTATGGATATATGGAGTATGGACACAAGGCATTTTTATTGTTTTAGTTGGGCACTTGGGCTCCTAATATCAAAAGGCCCATTATTGGTGGAGCCAAGCCCATACTATCAAGTGATACACGCTGCCATTCTTCTCATATACCTATTTGCTATAAAATCGAGCTAGGGTTTCATTTCCTGCTCTCGACTACAACGCAGGGTTTCTGCCGCCGTTCTTCACCGGGAATTGCTTAATAGGTTCGTGCATTGACGGTCGTCATTATCTGGTTCTGTTTCCTTTATGCATTCTATTTCGAAGATCAATTGTTTGTCTTAGATCTAGAATCTATACTCTGTTCTATTATTATTCAGTTGAAACTCGAAATTGAGTCAGTTGATTCTTCGCAAGTTCTATTTCATATTTGTGTATTTATGTAGTTAATACTTACATGAATCGGAGTATGAGATTTTTGATTTATCGTTCTGTATAGGGGATAATGACGACCAGATTGAGGAAGAACCGTAAGAAGCGTGGTCACGTGAGTGCTGGACATGGTCGTATCGGAAAGCACCGAAAGCATCCTGGAGGTCGTGGTAATGCTGGAGGTATGCACCACCACCGGATCCTCTTCGACAAGTACCATCCCGGTTACTTCGGTAAGGTCGGTATGAGGTATTTCCACAGGCTCAGGAACAAGTTCTATTGCCCTATCGTGAACGTCGACAAGCTCTGGTCGATGGTGCCACAAGAGTCCAAAGAGAAGGCTTCAGCCGACAAGGTACCGGTCGTTGATGTTACTCAGCTTGGTTACTTTAAGGTATTGGGAAAGGGAGCCGTGCCGCTGTCACATCCTATGGTTGTTAAGGCGAAGCTGATTTCTAAGGTTGCCGAGAAGAAGATTAAAGAAGCCGGTGGTGCTGTTGTGCTCACTGCTTAGGTTTGTTTTCCAGTTTCTAATGTCAATTATGATTATTACTGTTAGTTTCAATCGCAGAATACTCTGAATTTGCTGAGTTTGAACTTTTGATCGAAATTTTGTTTCAAACTTTTACGAATGTGTTCTATAGTGTGCCTGATGTCATTTGTTTGATCGGTTTGAGATGTTATAATCAGTAATGCGATAGCAATATCGTAATACATAATTTATCTTCAATAGTCTAGAACACTATAAATTAATACTTAATTGTTCTTAAAAGTTGAACACAATGATCGACTTTATTAGGAGCCAATATATGTGTTATGAAGTACCATTCCAATCTTCAACATGAAGTATTCAACAATCTAATTCTAAAATTGACAAATTTGACCCATTTTATTTTAATTATGTTGGTTTTGGAGACACTTTTTGTAAATTTGTCAAATGTGAAATGATTCGAAATGTGTCTAGTTGCATTACACTTTATTAAGGTCGTTTTGAAAGTAAGATTAATACAATACCTGTTTTGCTTCTGTAATCTCATAATAGATTGATCTATTACAAACATGATTAAATAAAAACATCCTTGTAAGTCGATAAAATCTGATCAAAAACTAAAGGTGGGCAGATTGGTGTTTTACACCGGTCTGAAGAGATTGCGTTATCTACTAAAAAGACAATTTGGTTTTTATCAAAACCCGATTACCTTCATAGACGAGTTTTGGCAAGTTCCGGTTTTGAAAACAGTGTTTTTAGATGAATCTTGCCGAAGTTGATTTCTGAGTTAGAAGTTAAGAAACATTGAAATAAAGTTAATAGGTAAAGATTTCGTTTTATTAATAAGGATTGTTTAAGTGGTCAAAATGGTATTTTTCTCGAGGTAACTTCGTAAAAGAGACATGTATTGCCGAGATAAGATCTCTTTATTGGACGATCTCCGAATTGTCACCTCAACAATTTGAATGAGCAAAGGATAAAAATGGTGTATTCTACTATATATTCAAAAAAATGTTTTTTTGCCGGTTTTAAGAACCAGTATCAATTCAGTGTCAACGGCGGGTTCACGAACCCACTCTATTTGTTTTGGATCTGACCATACAGGACCAGTTTTGTTTTCATACAAACCGGTTCTTGTTTGGTTTGGTGTTTTCCCAAACCAGTTTGGATGTTTGGTTCACGAACCAACTCTATTAGTTTGGATCTGACAAACCAGTTCTTGTTTGTTTTGGTGTTTTCTCCAAACCGGTTTGGATGTCTAATATTTGCGGTAAGCGTACGGACTGGAAAAACCGAATCGGATCGGACAGAAACAGAACTAATTTACATAGTATGGTTCGGCTTCCAGTTATTGATGATGTTGGTTTTCGGTTTCGGTTCATGATCTATTCCGTCCCGGTTTAGTTTCGGTCCGGTTCGGTTTGGTCTATGAACCATACTAGTCCCTAATTACACAACATCATTAACTTCGGTCCTAATTTGGTTTTGACCATAAGAACTGAATCACAACCGAAACCAAACTGGGATCTAACAGCCCCTAATCAGTTTGGTTTTTGATACATTATCAAGTTCACTTCCGCGGACCATGCTTATCCCTACCTAATATATACTAGAAAGAATCGTGATAAATAGAAAATCATATGTTTCAAACTTGCGTGAAACAAGTGATATATGGGCTAAAACAAAAATACATGGGCCGTATATATCCAGTCTACCTTGATAGACGTGGTTTACCTTGATAAAGAGAAAATCTTTTTTTTTATAGATCACATTTATAGCGCCCAACCAATTACTTTGCGTAAAGCGTAATTGTCACGAGTCACGACCCACAACCCACGAGCGATACTATACAGTTACAGTCATGAGTCATGTATGTCTCTTCAGATTATTTATTAAGCACATCAAATTGTCCGTTGTAGATAAGTGGATGTGTGCCGTATTTGTGGTTCAATCATATTACTTTTCAAGTATAGTTGCTTCCTTTTAACAAAAAAGGTTAATGGAATCTAAAGACATTGAGTTTAGATTCCTTGGGAATGACATTTTATCTATTTGACGAGCAAAGATGTTAAATAAGGAAAACTACATTTTAATTCTTTTGAATTATGTTGGAAACCGTAAACAAAACCTTATGTTCAAAGGAAATTAGTCCTTGGGTATTGCCAAGGGATTTAAGTTCATTATCCATACTCTTTATTAAAAAAGACATTCATCCTTTTATACTCCTTAAAAACACCTCCTCAGTGTTTCGTAGAAAATAAAGATAACAACCACATCCTCATTCCATAAAAGAAATAAATCCCACTTCCTTTGTGCTAATAAGATTTTCATTATCATGGGTCCTGGGTGTGGACTGGGATGTAGGTTAGAGAAAAAAATTTGTGAGAAAAAAGGTTTTGTGCTAGGGACAGGGGGGAAGCTACATATACTCAAAGGTGGGTCCTAGGACTTACCTTTTTTTTTTTTTTTAATTTATATAATATATTTTATAAACCAAAAAACTGGAACCATCTTAAAAATAATTAAGGACCTACCTTAGTACAATAAATGACAATCCATTTAAAAGAATCAAGTCTCAACTTGTTATCCCAATCAAATAAACTAGTCCAAATACACTTAAATACAACAAAAAAGGGAAAAAGGAAAAAAATACGTTAACAACGTCCTCTATCCTCACTTTGATGGGGTTTTCATTACACATCTTTATTAAATATCCAAACATATACGTATCCATTCTTGATGTACTTGAAGAACTTTAATGTAACTATTCAAGTTATGGTTAATCTTTTTAATAAATGACCCGTCCCACTATTAACAATTTTTATTCTTTCATTTTGTTTGGTTTACTTAAATAGGGAACCATATGAATTTCGATTCTAGATTCGCCACCGGCTAGGGAAGATGGTGGAGATATTTTATTATAGATTTATCATAATTTATTAAGTTATAAGATTGATTAATAGTGAAACGCGAATTTTATTAAAAGGTTTAAAAATTACGGCTTGATAAATGAAATTTTTTAGTAGATGACACTTTATTTTGTTTTTATAAAATAAGTAGAAAAACACAAAAAGTTTAAGGATATTTTTTCATTTTCAAATAATTTATGTTTCTGTTCTTTGGATATTTCTAAATCAAACATAAAAAAATACAAAATTTTATTCATTTTCATCCTTTCTCTTTCATACCTAAACATAAAGAATGATCATCATTCTCGTATTGTGAGATCATATTGTGCAATATGATACACACGTACATTATATTCATATGTACGTTTTCACTCCGTGCCAGGTATGCAAGAAAACTCCAACGAGCTTTTTAGACGCCAAAAGCTCGTTCCCTATCTTTTGCTACTTTTGTGCTGCTTAGAACCTTATACGTTTTTTTCTATTGGCTGCAAAAAGATTTTCACAAAAGTAACTCAAGTTAGATATATTACATCGACAAGATAACACTCACGTTTATGTTGTACTCTATTAACTTGAAATGGACATTAGGGTGTATTACATGTATTGCATCGTTGAATAATGGCAATTGGTAAAGGATGTTGAAGTTGTTATTGGAACTAGGGACACCGAAGAATGCATGTCAAAATCATAATCTTGTGAGGCTGCAACCTTAAGCATAATCGTCAGGTGATCGTGATCAGATCTTGTGTATTGACATTGCCATGCCGTTAAGGAATTCCTCCAAGCCCAATATGTAAAGTCAATGTTACCTAACATTCCAAGAAATCACTAATTTAAGTTGTATGTCACTAAACGTTGGTTTTCACATATATCAATCTTCATATACCTTAATAATATTTTCACAAAAGAAGGTTGAAGTATTACATGAAGTTATTCCAGACATATTCAAGTACTTATATAAGGCATCAACAACTTAAATGTATGCTAGTTGTCAAATTATAGATGTGCAATTCTGTAATGGACTAAATCTTCTTTTGAATCTAACGTCTCATTGTAAAGTAAACTGTGTATCATGTCTCTACATATCATCAACTACTCGTATAAATAATATTCTCGACGTCGAAACCGTTTCCTTAAAGTGGTGTCACCAAATACATGATTGTCAGCAAAGTAATCTCGTACTAGCATAGCATCCCTCTATTTATCATCTTTCTTTACATTAGTTCTTCTACTTATTGGATCGTTGGAACTTGTAGTGTCTTGAAAATGAAATAATGCAGCTTAATATGCAGTGCATACAATTTGTGTGTTGTTATTTGACGACGATGCAACATATGAACTAGATGAAGAAGACGAGACGGTACTTTCACCTGCATATTTGCTATGTTAAAAGCTTAAAACTTGATGATTATTATGATACATCCGTTTGTTAAGTTTTGGGGAATATTGAGAAAGACTTTGGTGTTATAAATTCTTGAAGTGTAGTGCCCTACTTATATACAATTATAAAAAAAAAAAAAATTTCATATTAGTTGTTTCCAAGGGGGGGGGGGGGGGGGGGGGGGGGGGGGGGGGGAGAGTATAATGAGCATATCAGCATACCACTATTTTCTAGTACATATAGGGTTGAGGAATGATGTAGTTTGCCGATACGGCCTTCCCCCTTCTCATTCCACATCATACCATATGCCCTTATAAATATGTTATATCATTGCAATGAAAAACTCGCAAGTATCTTTATCAGTTAATAAATTTTATTAAAATGCATGTATATTTCAAAATTAGTAAAAAAAAAGTTTTATGACTTATAACCAATTGTTAAGGTGTGGCTAGACTTGGGTTTTTGTTCACTTAGATTTATTGCCCATGTCGAAACCAACCAGAATTTGATTCGTCCATTCCAATCGGTCTATTTTCAGATGTTCTACTTATTTTTTTATTTTAATAAATTTTTTATCTTTAATTATTTTCAATTGTATACTTTAGAATTTTTCGTTATTTTTATTCCTAATGTAATTTGCTACAAAATAACAACATACTTATCCATCTGTCGCATATCAACCATTGAATTTATTTTTTCCATACAACCAAGGTAAGTGTATTTAGAAAATGCGTTCCTAAATGGTCGCTCTGCCATGTTTTATCAATTTTGATACGTTACAATATGAAGCGTTGCCAATGTCGTGTCCAAAATCCAAATGGCATCATGGAGCATTTACGTTGCATAAGTTCACACATAAAAATACCTAAAAGTAGAAGTAATCAATGTATCAAGTTATACATTAAAAGTTGACAACGAAGCTAAAAATGATTGAAACATGATAAACAACAAGCTCTCAAAACATGATAAACAAGTATTAAATAAGCAACGATGAACACACAATGAGTGTTTTCCATTTTCTAGTTATAATGTATTGTCGTTAAAATATAATAAGTACTCAATAAACAACTATGAATACATAATTAGTAATTTTGTCATTAGAAAACTATTCATACACTCCCTTACTAATTTTATACCCTAAAAAATATCAATTTAACAGGTATACAAATAGTAATTAGGGGATGTATGTTTATTAAAATAGATATTAAAAAATTTATTTAGGGATGTATAAATAGAATCGCACTATAATAACACTATTTCATTGAAGTATTACCATGTAAAGTAGTTTTGACTTTTGAGTGATTTAAATGTTATTTAAATAAGTATTACTATGTAACGTAGTTTTGACTTTTGACTTTTAAAAGTTTAAGGGTTTATTTTTTTTAAAGTTAACACATTATATTTATATTTAGCTTTCAAAACTAGCTTAATTATTGATTATATAATCAATCAATATATTTTGTCGTCAATTATATATATATATATATATATATATATATATATATATATATATATATATATATATATATATATATATACACACACACACAGAGAGAGCAAGTGGTTAAAATAAGAATGATTAAAAGTTGAGAATGTGATAACAATTCTAAACCAATCAATATGTAAGAGTATGATAGTAATTATGTATTTTAATTTAGTTGCAACAAAATAAAATTATATAATATTTTCCTAAAATCTAGGGATTGATTGATAGTTACAAAAATGTATAACTATTTTTTTATTTTGTCCTTTTTATTAGTCGATTTCTAATATATTTGTAATCATGAATAAATACATTTTAGTGATTTTTTTTCAACTACATTTTTTGTAGAAATTAAAAATTATTTCCTGATGTAGTATATATACAAATGGTTTTTTTGTTGAGAATTTTATAGAATTTCTTTGATTTGATTAAATTAATCATAGTTGATTATATGTATGAAATAAACAAGTTAACGAATAAAGCATAAATGCATAGCTAACAAATCAAAGACATTCGTAATCATAAATGAATAAAGGATAATGTGGAGATAAAAAGTCTAGTTCGATTGTAACCACAAATGAATGAAACATACATAAAAATTTGGTGCATTTATAACCATAAAGTCGATGTTGCAGCCTTGATCGTTATACTTGAAGTTACCATCACACATAAAAACAAAGATGAGACACCTATGATCATTGTTGTTCTTGGATTCACACATACAAAATCAAGTTCGAAGATATCAAAAAATAATTATGACAATGTCAAACCCATCCAAAGTTATAATAAAAAATGATTATAACTGATGTTCTAATCATTTATACAGTTATAATCATAAATAAGTATGTCTATAGTAAACTTATCCAATGTGTTAATCATTAATGAATGTTTAAAGTTAATCATATATATTATATTTATGTTTTCCAATTATGATAATCATTTATGATCTACATTATAATCAGAACATAATTATTATGTAACTGTTTATAATGTTATTAATTGATGATTAACATTATAAAAAAACCAACATTAACATGTATACGTTTGCATTGTAAATCATTCGTGATTTCCACTATAATCATAACAGAATTAACATTTATCTATGTGTAGTATTTAACTTATTCTCACAACTATAATATATCAGCAACCTAATCATCCAATTCTTCATTATACTAAAATAAAATCATTTTTTATCATACAAACAGATACATTTTAATGTTGTTTTGTTTATAATGTTAATCAATAATGATTAATATTACAAACATTAACAAAATTATCATGCAACTGTATGTAATATTAATCATTGATGATTAACATTATAAACGTATCAGAAATAACATGTTTGTATTTGAACTACAAATTTCATCTCAATGTAACTGTTATGAACTACTAATGTAACAAAAAATTATATACACCCTCAAAACAATAATGAATGATCTAATAAGCTAATGATTAAATCAATTAAATGGATATAATATTTGATTACTTGAATAAAAACCTAATTTTATCAAACAATTATTCTTTGAAAACAGGGTAACAATCATTATAATATCCATACATTCATTACTTGGTTATTGAAGAAAAAATGACATAAAAGCTAAAAAAGACGAGCTAGGTCAACATAAACACGAAATTATTCAATAACTATGCAAGTTCTGAAATGGTTAATCTTAAGAAATTAAACAACTAAAATTAATATAATACAAGCATGAAGAATTAGGGATTCAATCGAAATTACCTCTGCCGATATTGTGCCATTTATGCTTCGGAATCCATAACTTTTCAAAACAAAAAATGATTTCGAAAATATTACTATGAAACACAATCTTCGATTTCGATTGTATCACTAGATTGAAGAAAAGAACGATGATTAGGATATTAAATGTAGAATGGTACGAAGAATAAGGGAAACTGAATTTGAATAAGAACTTCCTAATTTGAAATACGTAAATTAAAAGATATTTAACAAAATACATATGTAAAATACCGAATATAGCCTAATCGACAGTTTATTATTTGCTTTTTAATACCTTCACTTTTATATATTTATATAGATTGCACAATCATATTAGCCATTGATATGAGAATTTAATTGGTTGAGATATATATTCTCCCAATCTCAACATTTTTAGTGTTCCTTTTGTTATTATATATAAATATATATATATATATATATATATATATATATATATATATATATATATATATATATATATATATATATATATACATACATAAATGGTTTTTTCATCACATTGTCAGCAAAGTTAGGTTATATTTAGCATACTAGCTGATAGTTGATAAGTTAGCTATTAAAAATGACTTTTGGTAAAAATTAGTTGATAAGCTAGTTGAAAATTAAAATACATAAACGGGTATATTTGAAAAAAAATAGTCTAACTAGTTTTTTAACTAACTTAAAATCTACTTTTTGTCATTCAAACATGATAACCTAAAAATATTCAAAAAAAAACAAAACGACGCGCCAAACATTGTCTTGTCTTAATGTAATTTCTCAGTATATAGTTACTTTTAGATTATTTATCAAATATTTAATATATTTTTATATAATAACACAACAATTGTGTAGATATGAAGTCAAAAGCTCACTGATTTATATGAAAAGGGAAAGATTATAAAGACAAGGAAACGATGTACATTAATAAACTACATTTCGTTTAAGTTATTTTTCTATGTTCTTTATTTTATCGGTCTCATATCCATTTGTCTACATCTTATATGAATATGATTCGTCTCATACATATATATATATATATATATATATATATATATATATATATATATATATATATATATATATATATATATATATATATATATATATATATATATATATATATATATATATATAGGAATAGATTCAAATGAAAACCATTAAAAGATTGAGAACTAAAAGAACTAATCTAAGTCGCACATTAATTTGATCCAAGGGTTATGGGTTTGATCGTCTACAATGCGTTCACATTGGTTAAATATCTTATATATACAACCCTCCGATGAATTGCGTCAAGGGCCAAGATTGGTTCTCACGGTTCTCAACTTTTTAATGGTTCTCATTTGAACCCTTCCCTATATATATATATATATATATATATATATATATATATATATATATATATATATATATATATATATATATATATATATATATATATATATATATATATATATATATATATATATATATATATATATATATATATATATATAGGGCTAGGTTATAATAAGAATGACAATTATTGTGTTACCCTGTAACCAAATCCTGGCCATCAGATTTCATTCTCGTAACAATGAAAAAAACACATTCTTGACAGAATAAGTTCTTGACAGAATGAGTTCTTACCATTCTTAAAAGAATGAACTAAATTTTGTACATTCTTAAAAGAATGTGTTTTAAATGAGTGGTCCAGATTGAGTTTCAAGGTTACACAATACTTGTATGGATATATTTGATCCTAGCTCTATATATATATATATATATATATATATATATATATATATATATATATATATATATATATATATATATATATATATATATATATATATATATATATATATATATATATATATATATATATATATATATATATATATATATATAATCAGGATTGGGTGATTACTCTTTTTTCGATAAGAACTCGTAATGACACCTTAAAAAATTGAAAAAGATAAAAAAATATATAAATAATAAAATGGATCATAGTACTATATTGGAGAAAAAAAATTCGAAAAAAAAACTTTTTGATCATTATTTTTTTTATAATGATCAAATGATCCAAAATAAAAATTGGATTATTACTTTTTCCAATGATCCATTTTTTTTATAATGATATAGTATTATTATTGATTTTATGATTTGTATTTTTTTATATTTTTTTCAATTTTTTAAGGTGTCCGTACGAATACTCACGGAACCGATATATATATATATATATACATATATATATATATATATATATATATATATATATATATATATATATATATATATATATATATATATATATATATATATATATATATATATATATATATATATATATATATATATATATATATATATATATATAGAAGTAGGTTCCATTGAGAATGAAAATTATGTTGAGAATGCGAGAATGAATATGAGCCACATATTTTTTTGTTGCCGCTCTAATGCTTTAGCGTCGTCGGAGCGTTGACGCTCTAACGACGAGATATATATATTATTATTCACATATGATTTTCACCACCTACACCACTTGCGTCACCACCACCACCGTAGTCGCCGCCACCACCACCGCTGCCGCCGCCACCTCCCTTGCCGCCGCCGCTGCCGCCACCGCCACCAACCACCACCACCGCTACTGTTAACGCCGCCACCTCCCCCACCACCGCCGCTACCACTTTTACCACCACCTCCACCATCGCTACCACCACCCACCGCCACACTACCACCTCCATCACCGCCGCCACCACCACCACCTTCTTCACCACCCACCTCCACCAACACCACCACCCCACGAACACCGTCGTCACCATCACCACCATCATCGCCACCCTCTATCGCCATCACCATCATCATCGCCACCTTCTACCACCATTCCGACCACCACAACCATATATGTTTATTTATATATGTTTATTCATATATGATTATATGAATATTCATATAATCATATGTGATTATTCATATATGATTATATGAATAATCATATATGAATATACACATTCATATATGAATAAATCATATACGAAAAAAAACCCAGCTCGTCGTCGTCGAGCGGCGCGCGTCAGCGCTGGCGCAATCTAGTGGCCCAGATTTATTCTCACGTTCTCAACATTATTTTCATTCTCAATGGAACCCTCCCCTATATATATATATATATATATATATATATATATATATATATATATATATATATATATATATATATATATATATATATATATATATATATATATATATATATATATATATATATATATATATATATATATATATATATATATATATATATACACATATATATACACACAAAATTTTAAAATAAAACCATATCCAAATAGAACCTGAATATTAAAATACAACATATTGCTATATATGCCTTCATATGAAAACAGCCTCAATCATGTTTTGAGCCGAGAAATAAGTACATTGAAGCTTGACACTAACGTCAATGATAGGTTAGGTTCGTCGTGGACTTTCGTATGTCATGTCCTTATAGTAAAAAAAAATTCTTATTTTCGTTTGTTAATTCGACCCTAATGTTTTGGGTTCACAAATTCCAAACTTAGGATATTTACTGAAAGAAACAATTTTCAATCTTAGACACAAGAAAGAAAATCCGAACGTAGAAGATGAAGGAAAAAGAAGAAGTTTGTTCTCTGTTTATCAGGTGCGTATCCCCTTAGGATTCAAATTTAGGGCAGTTTACAGGTTATAGAATTGACAAAATATACCTTGGACTTCATAGAATTACCAAATAACCCAATAGTACCAAATGTCAATTTCGTTTAGGTTTCGGGGCGCTGCCCCCTTAACCCCTGCCCGCTGACTGGGCAGCCGGACCCCCGCCAGGGGCACTGCCCCTTGGACCTAGCAAAGGGGGCGCCGCCCACTTTGAACCCCTTCTAAAGGGGCAAGCCCCTTTAAACCCCCGTTAAGTCTGCATACCGACGACATTTAGTTGATACAAGTGTGCACTTCCGCACCTCCTAACTTGTATCAAAAACTAAAATTGTCACCCTTGATACACTTATTAATTTAATTACACCAAATGTAGTTGGTGACGCTAAAATCACAAACATTTTATTTCTTATTAAAAGGTTTGCTTAGATTTGTGGTTATGTACTAAGAAGTTTGTCTCTCAAAAGGTTAAGAAACTGATATCGGAGTGTGGGTCTTGTCAATAGAAGAATTACAAGTTGTTAGGCCATCAGGAATGCTCCCTCTCATGCTCTCATTTTTTTGCCTGTCACTTCAGCATCCAGTCAGCATTTCTCTCTCCTCCTCTTATCCTCAGAAATGGTCACCTCTCACTACATCTCACTTCCTCTCACTTTTTAATTTAAAAACTAAATTAAAAATAAAATAAAAACACAATAAATAATTTCATAAACTAAATTAAAATTAAACTAAATTAAACTTAAAATTAAAATTACAAATAAAATAAAAAACTAAAAATTACGTTAAACTAAAATAAAAAAATAAAACTACATCCCGTATTTTTTGACGATGTCGTTTTTCAATTTCAACGCCAACTCGAGAGCCGCGCCGGTGAGATGCTCGGCGGGTTCCGGTGACGATTGCGGGAAAATATTTTTCGCCGCTTTTGATTTTCATTGGGACGATTTCTTGGAAGCCATTTGAATTTTGTTTGAAGAATTGTTTGGAGATTTTGTTATGTAAAGTTGTAAAGTTTGATTTTTAAATTGTGTTGGATATGTGTGTATATATATATGTGTTTAAAAAATATAACGGCTATACGTCGCACGACGTCTCACACTCGCACGGGTTCAAAATGCGAGGGGCTCGCACCGGGGGGGTGGGGGGAGGGGTGTTCACCGCACACGTCGCACGCCTCGCACATGGCATCGGGCTGACATTCCGGTCGGCGTTAGTGGTGTGAAGGAGATCAACAACCAAAACTTTAACACTTGGCCTACATGCATTATGCCGTACATGCAAGGGAAAGACTTGTGGGAAGTCATGAATTGGTCGAAAACAAGACAACCTGAGGCAGAAGATAACAATGTGATCTTACGTAAGTGGATGATTAAAGCAGGCAAGCGATATTTGTTTTAAAGATAATTGTCAAAGAAGATGTACTTATCAAGTATATGGTGACTCCAAAAGAGGCTTGTGACACGTTTTCAGTCTTATTCTATAAGAAGAATGATACAAAGTTGTAGCTTCTTGATAATGAACTCTTATCATTGTCTCAAAGGGATATGACAATCATTTAGTATTTTCACAAGGCTAAGTCCACGTGTAGAGAAATTAAAGTGCTTGATCATTAATCACAAATCAATGAAACAGTAACGAAGAGAATCATAATCCATGGTCTAAAACCAAAATATAGAAGATTTCTAGTGATGATTCAAGGCTAAGCAACCCAACCTTCGCAGGTTGAAATCGAAAACTCTTAGCTGGACGGAAGCCTTAGTGAAGTATATGTTAGGGGAAAAAATCCCTTGTATGTGCAAAAAATGAGAATTGTCTAAAGAGAAACAAAAGAATAATCGTTCCAACGAAATAATTTTTTGACGAGATGGCATTTAATGAAACAATCGAGAAATGCCAAAATGATTTTGAGGAGTGGACTATGGATTCTGAATGATCTAATCACATTATCGAAGAGCATAAAAAGCTCTAAGATTTCAAAACTTAAAACACAACAGGGTGGTAGTGATTGTCAACAACTCCAAACTCTAAATCCCAACGAAAATAAGCCAAACTTATCATATCCACGATTTTGAAAGTCACTGGAACGGAACCAAAAAAATCGGCACATAACTAGGACCAAATTTGCAATTTTCTCAATAATATATTAACATACAAATTTCTGTTGCTTGTTTACTACAACTTTTATAATGAATCAACACATAATTTATTGAAATTAACATCACGTTTGATAAATTTTAAGGTGATAATCACAAAACGACCACTTTAAATGAAAGACTTAATTAAGATGACCATTTTTGTATTTTGAAAAAATGATTTCTTTGTCCTGAATAGTCGTTCAAGATTAAATTTATCTCACATAAAAAGGTTTTTTTTTAAGATAAAAAGTGCATTTCGAACTTATATTCCGGAGTTTCTCGGATTTCAAACTATTTTGGATACTAGAGAAAAAAGAAACTGTTCCGAAATTTCAAGAACTTTTCAAAATCCGATTAAAAATTCTTGAATTTTGGGAAAATATTTGGTCTTTACAAAAATCTAACAAAAGTTAAAAGAAAGATTGCAAATGGGAAATAGAAACGAGACAAGCGCTTAAAATGTGAAATTTGATTAAAAGTGAGTGAAATTACACACTATAGAATGATCATTTTAGATATAAGTAGAATGAGCTTTTTGAAAAATATTTGATGCAAATAAGAAAGAAAAAATAAACATTATCTATTTTGATGTGTATTCCGGAAAAACAAATCATTTTCCTAAAACACAAGAAGCTTGATCAGTATGATTAGGCCATTAATTCCTAATACTTATTTTTGTGAATATTCCAATTTCAAGTTATTTTAAGTAAGTTTTTTTTTTGGGGAAAATTAATACCTATACGTCAAAAATAGAAAAAAAATGGCGATAGGGACTTGAAAGCAAATAAAAAGTAGAAATGCGTATCATATGAAGTTAAAGAACGATGGAAATAAGAGAGCTTGATTATTTATAAGTAAAGATTTCATGTCGTTTTATCATTTTTGGTGTTGTTTTCCTTTTACCATTTCATAGGGTATGGGAGTGTGTGACAGGGAGATGTGTCCTTTGAAAGATGACCTAATAACTACAAAATTATTTTCATTTTTTTTCTTCAGAGATCTTTATCATTGGTTTTCATAAATTGCAAACTTGGTGTCAGCGATTTGTTTAGTTTTTTTTACTAATATTGTTTTTTTCTGTTTTTTTTTTCATTTATTTAATTGTTTTGGTAATTAAAAAACAAGAAGTGCTCCCAAACTGTTTTATTTTAGTTTGAAAGAAACCAATATATAATAAAACTAGACCAAAAGAATCATATCTATGATTTTAAAAGTCACTGGATTATAAATTTTTTTTTTAAAGTAGACTAAATCCACATTAAAAAATAGACCCAAGAGACCATATTCACAGTTTAAAGTAACCGAAGGCAACCAAATTTACAATTTTTTGTTTTTACTATTTACATTAATGTTAATTAAAAGATTAGTATTCTTCTTTTCAAAAATCGCCTGTGACGTTTAATGTAGGTGTCGTTAATGGACTCTTTTGAATATTAATAATTACAGGTTTGAAATCCAACGTCAACAAGACGTGTGTTTTTCTTTATTTGTGATTGTTTTCTCTAGAAAGAATTTTATAGTTTAGAATCTGTATTATTTAAGAAAATGACTTCGTGACCATTGAAAATGTATATTTTATAATACTTTCCAAATAGTAATAATGAATTAGTCTTTTCGGTAAATACAAATATTAGGGTTTATTTCATAAAAGTTTCTATATTTTTAACTTTTTCCGGTTTAAACCTAAAAATTTTATTTTATTTTTTAGAAAAGACCTAAATTTTAAATAAACATTTTAATTTAGTCATTTTATGTGGTTTTACAGATTCTATATACTTTTTCTCCAGAAAAGATCCTAATTTCTTTTTTTTTTCAAAAAAAACTCTTAATTTTCTTTTTCAGAAAACTTTTTAATTTAGCCCTTAACCCGGTCAAGGGTTTATCTGCAAATTAAACGTTTTTTCAGAGATTTTTTCACAAAGAAAATAATATTTTTTCGTTTTTATAATTGTCATATATTTCATATACGATGTCCAAATTCTACCAACTTTATATCCCTGGAAATGTCGTAACTAATACTAAAACTTTGTTTTACTGACTTTTGTTTGAACATGTTCAGATCTGGTGGGATTTTAGTCTATTAATCAAAAAAATTAATAAGGGAATCTCTCATTTATCTCTTAATTTAGTGGGATTTTATAAAATTATTAATTGTTTTATTAAATAAAATTTAAACATGTATTTTGTGATTTATAATTAAAACAATTATATTAAAAAACATAGGT
Organism: Cichorium intybus; assembly: GCA_023525715.1. NCBI lineage: Eukaryota > Viridiplantae > Streptophyta > Magnoliopsida > Asterales > Asteraceae > Cichorium > Cichorium intybus. The sequence goes on from CM042017.1 coordinate 6,681,230, forward strand.
TCGTATGATAATAATATGAACACATATTTTTTTATTTTCATTTCTATAACATAAAACAATAATCTATACAATATTTTAGAGAATATACATAACATTTTATATTATATTTCTTTAAGAACCTGTTTGTAAATATATTACATTCTTTGTATAATATACTATTTTTAAAGAATATACAAAAAGTTATAAAATATACTACACGCTTTAATAATATGATTTTTAATAGGCTAAACTAAATTAAGAAACCATACATTCTTCTCTATTGTTCATCTTCCACCAACCAACACTACCTGTAACATTTTTGAACCATCCGTTCTTTCTTTTTTCAGCATTTATTCTAAAATAGTACTCTAGTTTCATTATTCCATTATTAATACTCTTACCATATGCCGGTTTCAGTTTTTCATTCTTAAAGACTACAAAAACCTCTGTTCACTACCGACCAATGAACACAACCAGCAAATTAGATTTTAAGAATAACGAAGAAGGACCCGCATAAAAGCATAAATCGCTGGACTACACAAAGTGTGAGTGTTTGTGTGTGTGTGTTATTGTTTTCTCCCAATCAATGAAACACAATGACCCAGAATCTAGAAATTGTGAAGAATACGATTTTACTGAGTGGGAGGAAGATTAGATGCATGTCGCAAATTAATAGTGTTTGTTAGGTTTATATCCATAACTGTACAATTTTAATTTGGATAATTAATTAATTAATTAATTAATGAAAATTATAATTATATTCTATAAATTGACTAATATACCCCTAAATGATGATTGATTCATAATTGGTCAACAATCTCTTTTTTTTAAAATATCATTAATGTCACAAAATCCATTATTTATATGATCATATTTTTAGTTATAGTCTTAACTGTTGATTTGTTATTTGTATGCCATAGATTTTGAATTTTATTTTTTAGCTATTAACAGGTCACCAACTGGTTATGATGACGTGTCAGTTTAACTTGCGTGAATTGTTTTTCTCAGGTTTACATATAGCCACAACATTTACGTCGTATTTAGACCGAACATTTTTTGTCCCTCATTTGTCATTAATTTTTTTGATTTTTTTAAATCTAGCCATTTGTCGGTCAACAACCCGGTATTTTAAAACGTAATAGTTTATAATGAAAAGAGGAAGAGACATTACAAACTAAAGTGATAGAGGGATAATTTCAAAAAGAAACTATGAATATCGAATAGGCTTAGACATTCTTCCTAATGAATATAGCTTTAAAATATGTCTCATATGTGTCCTCTCGCATTGATTTATGAGTTTTGTCATTGTAGTCCCAACTCGGTCCTTGTGTTAGTTTTAAAAGCATCATTAGGTCTTAAGTACAATTCATTAGAACTACTCTTCAAACTTTTTTAAAGATCCTTCAAAACATTAGTTTTTGTTCCCAACACATCTCTTTATTCACGCACCCCTCAAGGTCACATTTTTTACTCATGTGGATTTTGCACTTATGTTTCATCCTACTTTATTTCGTATTTCGTGTCATTCCACTTGAAATTCCCCGATTTTGACATACGTATTTCTAAAAGAAAACCAATTGTTTGACGATTTCCATCATGCTAGCCACATCGGGTAGTCACTTTGATATAAAACTTTTCTCCCTACAATGCAAACTCCTTATAATGTGTCTAATAATTGGCTAACATATGACCACAAGGTCCAATCAACTACTATTTCTCTTTATTTATTTTTTTAATATAGGAATCTACACTTGGACGTCTAATTCACTTAAACCATGACTCATACCAACTTCTATGAGTCAAATTCTAATATAAAGTACACCTAATTAGTGTTATGTAACTACAATATCAAATAGTGTAAGAATCTATCTTCTAGTAATTATATGTCTCAAAATCGTTTAAGAAACAAAATATTTGTTGGTGCTTCTTATTTTTTATTTTAAACTATTACGTTTTAAAATACTTGTTGGTGACCGGTTTATCGCTAAAAAATTAAAAAAATAATAATAATAACTAATGCCAAATGGGGAACAAAAACTATTGAAACTAGATGTAATGTCATGTCAATAAATCATCGTAAACTATTACGTTTTAATGCTAAATGTAAATTGAGAAAAAATTTACATATCTGTCATCATAAACTGTTAGTGTCCAGGTTAAAAAATAAAGGAATTTCCATAATATAATGACACATAAAAAAATTAAAATTAAACCAAAAATCATATCTTTTATGCTGACGTTAACCCTTAAAAATAAACTTATATTAAGGGAAGGCACGCCAATGACTCTACCCTTCCTGTGGGCCAACGTCGAAAAGTCGAAAACAACATGCAGTCATGCACTCCCTATCTACAAACCCACCAAGCAATTCAATTATTTGAACAAAGGAATGGTTCTCATTGGTTACAAATTGAATAAGAAAAATAGGGAATTAATTAAGGATATTTTTTTTTGGAACCGGCAAATTTATTAGTTTATATATTGGTCTTTTATTGTTTTCTAATTTCTAGTGTCCAATGTATTAAATAATCTTCCAGTGGTTGGGTAACAAAGTCGGTGAGAGACGGGCAAAACGGACCACACATCTTTAATATTTCTAACTCGTGGTTTCTCAATGTTTAATTTGTTTCATCATAACTATGTCCCGTGCTAGCTATCGAGTTCTTGCTTTATTGATAAATTAGACGAATGCCGAGCGTTGCGCAGGAAAAAAATAGTTAGAATATAAACAAATACATGTTATTTTATCCCAAATTAAAAAAATTATATAGAAAAATATTTTCATTATTTTTAACTATATGAATTTTAACAATTTTAATGAATAAATACAATGTATCAAATAAAAATCAAATTAATATGGTTTAAGATAAAGAGTTATCTTAAACCACATAAGTTTGGTAGTCTACCAACAGTTTGTATATGCATAAAGTTTTTGTAAAAGTTCAAATTTAATTTTACTTTTATCTATTTTAAAATCAATTTAAAGATTGCTTATTTTGTCATGTTTTAATTTCAAATATTTAATTTAAATTAATAGTATGCTCTTTGCTGACTAATGAAAGTTAATTAATTGCATTATATAAGAGAAAGATAAAATATCATATTTGTATGTGAAGTAATGTGAGATAAAAAAACCTCAAATTGATGTGGTAAAAGATAAATCATTTATCTTGAACCATATTGATTTAAATGAGTTCATTATAATAAAAAATAAATATAGTTAGAATACTCGAAGTATATTTATTGAATGACCTTTGAGAAAAATTAGAAATCTTCATTTTTGATAAACGATATTGCATAATAAATAAAAGTTCAAAATTACATTATTCAACACAATGCATGCGATTTTGTGCAACTTGATGAACGAATCCATAGATCATCTCGGATCGAATTGCTAAATATTTAAAGCTCAAATTCATTAAAAAATAATAAAACTTTAACTATATATTTACTTGAACTTTACTATTTGGAAATGTTTCCAACAATAAAAATATATAATGATCTATATAATTATTTTAATTTGAGGGAGACCTTTATTTATAGAATAAAAATGCTTCTTGAGTTGGTTTATCATGACGATGTGGGATCAAAAGTTCCTTCATAGTGTGTTATTTTGTGTCATTTTCTTATCCCACATCGTTTAAGAACACAAATGAAGAGAAATCAAAAATCTATAAGTAAAAGGACTAATATATTTCTCATCCCACATAGCTTAAGATACAAATCTCAAGGGAAATAAAACATCTATAAGTAGAGTGGCTAAAATTATTTCTCTAATATCTTTGTTCTTTTGTATTTTTTATTATAACCAAATTAGGAATCGGTTGTTACATTCTAGGAACCTTTGGTTTCAGTTTTAAGACGATTTTCTTAAAATTTTGATGGGTACTCACCGATGTCCACTATGATATGATTTTTTTCTAATAAATTCAAATTAATGTGGTACATGATAAAAATTTATCTTGAACTGTATTGATTAAATGACATCTATTATAATATTTATATAAACAAATTTTTTTGAACTTTAAAGAGTAAATTACAATAATGGTCCATGTGGTTTGCATGAAATTGCAATAATCGACCAACTTTTTAAAAAACCTCGAAAATGGTCCAAATGTTTCGATTTACTTTCAATAATGGTCCAAAAATAAGTTAAAAAAAGTAAAAATACCAATTTACCCTTTTTAATTTTCTTTTTCAATTTTCTTTTAATGTTTTATTTATTTTAGTAATTAAAAAAAAAAAGAAAAATACCCCACCACACCCCCACCCCCACCCCTGCACATATATATATATATATATATATATATATATATATATATATATATATATATATATATATATATATATATATATATATATATATATATATATATATCATTTTCTGGTTAATCAAGAACACAACACCCCCATCTCCATCATTTTTTCCGGCGAAGAGCTCTGCGATGAAATGGGTTTTGAATCAATTAAAAAAAAGAAAAATAAAACAACCCATCTCTCTATCTTCTTTTCTGGTTAATCAAGAAAAAAACGTACATCGTAAGCTTCGTTGATTTGATGAAACTGGACTCCGCAATTGCTTCCTCTGCACACGTCCGGATGATACTGAAATTTGATCGAACGGAGAAAGTGTGATTAATTGAACCAAACAGATATAAACCATTCTTTTTCTAAATAAACGACGAAATGATCGTATTTTTAGCTATCAAAGGTTCATAGATTCACCGGCGAAAAAATTACCTTCTAAGCTAGCTGTCTAAAAGCCTTTTTGACCTCAGATTCAGAAGCACCAGGACGAATACTCAAAGTTTTATACGGATCGGATGATAAAGGACTAGTTGAACAAGTATTGGACTAATTAGGACAGAAACAAAACCTGTTTTGGTAGGAAACATGAATCGAAGTCAGTTTTTATTTGTTCGTTCAAAAAATCAAATCACCGCACCTATTACGGATGTCGGTACCAAGCATTAGAACGCAGAAACAATCAAATTAGGAGTTGCTGGTATTAAATTAATTTGGAGTCAAACTACGGAAGGATCGGTAGCCAGGGCCGCTGGGCCGGTCCAAACATTTATACCTGCAACTATTCTTGTTGATTTCGAAGGGTTTTACATGTACTAAAATTTGCATAATGATTACAGCGACGGTGGTGTCGGGGAAATCATGGAAGACATCGGTTCTGGAAAGCAAAACCCCGGTCGAGTTCTACGCCAGTTGGTGTGGACCATGTCAGATGGTGCACCGAGTGATCGAGGAGATCGCCGATGAGTATTCCGGAAAGGTCAAGTGTTTTGTGATGAACACCGATCAAGACCCACGGATCGCGGAGGAATACGATATCAAGGTTGTGCCGATTGTGTTGGTGTTCAAGAATGGCGAGAAGTGTGAGTAACGTAAGGGAGAGAGACGAGCGGATAAAGAGAGAGATAGGGGGTGGGAGGTGGGGTGGGGTTGGAATTGTTTATTTTTTTAATTCATTTAATAATTATATAATTAAATAAAAATGAAAAAGAAAATGAAAAGGGTAAAATTGTCTTTTAACCTAACCTTTGGACCATTCTTGCAATTTGATCTTAAATTTGGACCATTATAGTGGCTTTTTGAAAAGTTGGTCGATTATTGCAATTTCATGCAAACCACATGGACCATTATTGTAATTTACTCAACTTTAAATGATTACTTTTTGGAAGTTTCATGTGCATAAATCTTATGAAAGCAAAATAAAATGTTTAAAACATTGTCATCACACATTGAACTGTGCCACACGACTTACTATGAACTTGCAACTCAATTGAATTTTTAATAGTTTTTAACTCTTTAAATATTCATCATTTAGTTTAAATTATTTTTAAGTTAAAACAAAATAGGATAATTGTTGAAACTTTGAGATAAAAACAATAATTAAAAATAGACTTTGAAAACAATGGTACGCTAAATATTGATAACAGAACCTAAAAAGTGGTACCATATAAGGGAAAATTAAATGTTATATATGTGCAACGCAACATCCTAGCCAGTTTTCAAAAGTTTTTTTTGCAATATTCATCTCCATTTTGAGTTTTAATATTTTTGGAAACTAAAACCTATAAATAGAAGTCTTTATCACTTTAAGAAAACATGTTTGTACGATAATATGATATTTAATTAATATTAGACTTTGAAAGTCATATTATGATCAAGATTAATGTTAAACCACATTGTTTTGAATAATCACCTTTATAATAGATGGTTAAAACGTTAACAATTGGAAATTTATACGTACATACATATTGGTGAATTGAAAAATGTTTACATTGATGTCACTTTTTACAAACTACGTACTATAAACTTCCAACCTAGTCAAGTTTTTAAAAGTTTTAAGTAATTTTAAAATCTCTACGTATATACATCTTAGTGAATCGAAAAATGTTTACACCGGTGTCACTTTTTAAAAACGACATATTATAACTTCCAACCTAGTCAAAATTTTAAAAGTTTTAGTAATTTTATTTTTGAGTTTCAATAATTTTTATAGTTGAAACTAAATAGTAAAAATATTTTAAAACTTGTGATAAAAGCATGTTATATGATAAAATGATCACTAACTAATAATAGACTTGAAAGATCAAGTTTGATGGAGAATGGAAGCAAATGCATTGTATTATATAAGAGAAAGATAAATGGTCATATATGTATGTGAAACAATGTGGGATAAAAGAAAAAACCTCAAATTAAAAAAGAAGTTGAAAGGTTGGGGGTTTCAAATGAATGTGGTGATAGAAAAAATGCTTCTTTTATAAGATATATAGATATTTTTATTGAGAAAATAGACAGACTACAACGTATAACTATGTCCCGTGCTAGCTATCGAGTTCTTGCTTTATTGATAACTATTTTTATTGGAAAATAGACGTACTTACGATGATCTATTACAACTTTCACACAAAAATTTACACAAACAACGACAAGACCAAGTTGTTGGTCATCGGACATGTAGAAGAGATCATGCTCTAGCACATTTGTTGAACAAACAACTAGAATATTTGAGAATGCTACACTATAAAAACAATTGTTTGTTTTTGGATGTGTTAGTTGTTGACTGTCGTAACGCCTAAGAATTTGGGAATAAGAATCCCTCAATAATTAAAAATATTCAATGATTTCGATATTGTCTCATACCAGAAATCCTAACAAAATAAACATAAGTTCAATGACGTCCTCAAGGTGTTACTAAAACACCAACAAGACATTAGAATACATTAGATATATCATAGTGGATATCTTCTTTATGATATGCAACTTCCAAAACTCTCAAGTCAAGGTACTCTAACATTCGGTTCTATCACGTCATTTCTTTTAAACCTAGATATATGTCATCAAAAATAAAATTGTTATGAAAACCTAATGAGAACATAGAGATTCCAATAATAAATCATACAACATGTATATTGATGTAAAAATCACGAATATATATATGGACGAAGTACATAATACAAATGTGAATGCAATAAACGTCTAACACCCAACCCAATAATGACATCTTCACGACCTCTCACCTCACTGATGCAACACCCCTAAATATCAATATACAAGATATATCTACAAAGTTATAATATTTTTAGTGAGTATGATGTTATTTGGACGATACATTGTAGGTACATGCATTTGCGGACTCGTACAAAGTGCAATTAGGGTGGTTTCGATTGGAAAAACAAGTTATGTAGTAGTTGACACGTCGCAGTCGTCGATGCGGTCAAAAATACTACATATATACCTTACAGATCACTAGCTAGCGGCAAGTAAGGGTCGAACCGTAGAGTCAGTGGTCCATATCTGTGTCAAGAACTCAACCAGTCTATAGTGTCACTCTATAGACGATTTTTATCCATACACGTAGAAACAATCGAAAATATCGAAAATACGCAATTATTACAATCAAACAAACTGGCATCCAAATCTCGACCAATCAAAACCAACACAATCTGATCCCGAGATATAACTCAGAAATCAGAAACAATCCCACTTTAACAATCGAGCAAAGGATAACGAATATTGAATCGAAACCGTAAACGAACATAAATATAACGAAAAACGAAACTTGCATTAAAAACTAAACCAAACCGAAAGTCGAATGTTTCTGACTTCGGGGAAAATCCAGGTCTCAGTGGTCAAAGGAATTCTACAAATTGAAATCCTTGAGACACGTAAAAACAAATATCGAAAATATGAAATAAATACTAAAACTATCAAACTACCAAGTATCGATCACTAAACTACGAAAATCTGAATCGAAGAAGCCTGAGTTCCCCTCAAATGTCGAATCTTCGCTCCCGAATCACGAACCGGACACCTTTATTTATAGTTGTGAAAAATGTCTGGCCGCATCGCGTAAAGGGCTTATCTGCGGCGCGACTTATCCATAAGCCCCAATTCTTCGCACTTTGAAAATTAAAATCTCATCCGGTACACAGCTCCGCGTCGCGTAGCTCTTCTAGGACCGCGATGCGCGTGTTCCTTCGACTGAAAGTATCCTTCTTCCAAATCTTTGCCATTTTATATGCTTTTTACCCTGTATTTAGCATAATTCGCACAGAACACACTTGGCACAAAACGTGAGTAAAATCGCGATTTAAGATATATATTTTACTCAAAACAGTGCTCAACAACGATTAAAATACTTGATATTACTAAGCGTTGTCAGTAGTAACTATTAATTTTGGATTACACATTTGAAATATTTAGTATATTAAGTACTTCAAATAGAATTTATGTTCAAGTTTTCTCTTGTACAAAAGTACATTGCTATTGTTGGTGTATAAAAACTAAGCATAAATGAAAAATGTGATACATAAATGGTTCAATGCCATGTTTGTAATTAAGAACAAGTGAAGGGCTTACAATGCAAACAAATAATGGTTGGTTATTTTGTAAGAAAGGTCATATTCTCTCTAATGTTAAATATGTACAAGTGTGTGTATGTGTGTGTTTATCGAGCAATGGAGAAACTTACAGTAAAAGAACACCAAAAATTAAGAGAGGAAATTCCAAATTGAAAGTGAGTTATCGAAGGAATCAAGAATCTTCTAAAGGTTGAAGGATAATGTTAGGGTTAAACCCTTAAACTTGATGATGAATACTTTAGATGCAAAGTTTCCTTAATATGACCCTAAGCTAACTTAGTTTATCATTTTGATAACTTAGTCAACATCGTTTGGGCCCGGGTGCCTAAACAACCTAAGTTGACTAAATAAGTGTCAAGCTATTTTATTATATCCTTCACTTGTATTATAAATGTGTGATTAGAGCTAACCATATGAAGAGCAACTAGACAAGTCTAAGTGTGCATGAAGTTGTTTCATCTGTTCATCAGCTTAAGATAATTTAAATGGAAGAAAAATATAAGAAGATCTGGCAAACATATGTATTCAACTGAAGAGTGTTAGCCTTGATTTTATATAGACCTTATGGGTTCTAACATATATATTTTAAGTGAAATATTGACTAGTTATTTTACATTGTAAGTCGAAGAACTAGATAGTCTTTTTGTGAGTTTTGAGTAGAATCATCAAAGTGACATGAGTAATTAAAGTATAGGGGCTGGATTGTAATTGTTCAATAGTTGAACAATGGAACAATCTGGACGGATTGACACACGTGACGGGGGAAAGGTGCACGTGCGGCGCGCGCCGTGTGTAGCCGGAAAAGGGTTAAGAGGTAAGGGTTTTATCTCAGTTTGAATTCGAATAAGGTTTATCTTTTATCACCCTTTCTGCTATAAATACGCATCCCCTGTTTCATTATTCTCTGCCGCATTCCAGGAGACAGTTCTCTGGAATTTCTCTTTTCTCTCAAGCAGAATCTATAATCATTCTCTAAGGTTTTATAGCGAGCTTTTCTTAATAAGATTTTAAGATAATTAACATTTGCTTGGACTTTTAGGTGTGAACCATTAGATGCACGACATTTGTGGTGCTAGCTTCTGAGAGATCAACAACATAAGGATAATTGTTATTTGCTATGATAACGATAAGGTATATAATCCAAAAACCCTCATTGTTAATTTTGATTATACCTAAGGTTTCCTATATGTTCTTAGTTATATGTTCAATAGAGAAAACATAGATCCTTATAGTTTGCATGTGAACTTAAGAGTTGAGTTTATTGTTTGTATGCATATTTCCCCTCATATTTTATATAGAACTTATGGGTTCTAACATATATATTTTAAGTGAAATATTGACTAGTTATTTTACATTGTAAGTCGAAGAACTAGATAGTCTTTTTGTGAGTTTTGAGTAGAATCATCAAAGTGACATGAGTGTTGGTTCATTTTTTATTGTTTACATAATTGTATGTCAAAATTATCAATGTTTCTCAATCTAGTTCTTTTTGCATTTGAAATTGTTTATAAGAATTATAACTTCGTAATCTTTGTTTTAAAGCTTTATATATGTATATTCACGCTCCAACAATACACTAGATTATTCTACATATGAACAACAACTAGTATCTGAGCGGCTCTAGAATCTTATATTCTTATATTTTTTATAACTTTTTATCTTTAAAATTCTCTCTTCTCAAATTTTTTTTTATCATTTTCATCGTCATGTTAAATCTTCAAAATAACTCTAACTCTAGGAACAACTTCACCCTTTGATGCAAACAATTTCACTACATTGTTAAATTAAACGATGATGGTTTTAGAATCCCTCGACTATAATAAGCTTAACATCATCAATGAGGACCCTTATGTTCTTACATCTCAAATTCATAAATTTGTATCTCATGTTGCAAGATTTAGAATGGTCAAAATTCATATGAATGAATAAACTGAAAATGACAAAAGTATGGAAAATTTGGATGTCAGGATAGCATATTCCATGTTAATGTACCATAATATGATGTTCATCATCAAGTTGAAGGATACAACTCTGCAAAAGAAATTTTGAAAACATTGAAATTAGTTGTTGAATAATCTAATTGATGAATAATCATGTCTGTGAAAATGTAAATCCTTTTGGTAATGTAAGAAACCTTAAGCAATCAAAATCCCAAAAGAGAGATTAACTTAATACATGAAGGAAATGCCTAAAATATTTCAAATACTCATGTTTTAGAATGTTTTAATAAGACTAAGTTGGTATGTGAAGCTTTTGAAAATAAAAATAAAGTTGGAGTTGTCAATGATAATAAATTGGAGGGTGATGATGGGATTGATGCTATGTTAGTCCAAAATGTCTTCCTTATTAACAGATCAATAACTTGAGAGCAAATTGTGAGTCGCCTAAATCAAGTGATAGAAAGTTTAAAACATATTATTCTTCGAAATTTGACAAAACAAAGCTCAAGCTTGCTTCAAACATCTCCAACGATGCATGTTCAATTGTGGAGAAATTGGTCATCTTGCCAAATACTATTAAGGAAAGTCTATACCTCGAGATCAAGCCATTCTAAAGCCAAATACAAACATTTATGAGTTATCTGAATAAACAAAATAGTGGATCAAAAGTGTTGTTAGCTGAGGGAAAAAATTGGGAATGAAAATCCGTCCTTTGATGAAAAATAAGTGTAAACATAAGTTGAGCATTTATGTTTAAATGTTAAACAATGAAGTGCAAGTGATAGCTCTAGCGATTTTTATGACGATTTGGATGTCGCTGCTAAAAACTGCCCAACTTTGAACTGGTATACATCTTCTATATATCATGTTTAAAACTTCATTACTTATTATAATGAAAAAATTGGCACGTTTGATCACTTGCGTTCGGATTTACAAGTTTCTCATTAAAGCAAAAAAGCAAAATAATCTCCTAAAAACTCAATATGAATTGGATTGATTTAAGAATGATCTTTCATTTGCCATAACTGAATTGGGTCCCAAAACAGCAGTCTGTTCAAGACCACTTTAACCCTTCTTAAGCCCTTATGATTGGTAAAAATATTTCATAATATTGAAATTCGAACTCTTAGCTATCAAGAGACCACTTTAACCTCATCCGTTGAGGTTATTAATGGATAAAAATGTGAACTTTATGGACATGCATGTCCAATACATGTCAAACTCAAATCCTAGGTCAAAAGGGTCCAAAACCTCAAAACTCATGCATGGCTTCAAGAGAGCTTGAGCATGCTCTCTTCCCTGATACAAAGGCTTCTAAAAAATGTCTAGAAACGGACTCGGAGACTTGGAGTTTCCCAAGCTCCAGAAATACTTCAAGAATGGACCAAAGATGACATAAACTACCTCTAACTACTACATTCATGAAAGGAATACATCAAGGCAAGAGTTTTAACATTTACAAAGGTCCAGAAAGTATGTAGAAGGTTGGATCTAAGTTGTAGATGGCTTCCTTGCACCATCTCCTTCCTTCTTCATCTTCAAGCAACCTTCAAAAGCAAGCAATGATGCTAGAAATCAACAATGGAAAGACTATGCTCGATCTAGGGTTTCTTTAGGAGGTAGTCGCTGATAAAAAAGGCTGTTCCAGGGTTTAGAGCCTTTAAATCGGGCTCATAGCCCGAGAATTAGGGTTTAAGCATTTCGACACGTCACGTCACAATGATTCCTACTCCGCATGTAGACTTAAACCGTCATTTGTGCCACAAAGAACCACAATTTTCAAAAATACTTGGGAGTTTAATTCTTTAAAGCTTTTAAAACTTATACCTGGAACTCGGGCTTTACAACTCTCCCATAATTAACTTGATTTCGTCCCCGAAATCCGCACCCGTAAATAACCATGGGTAGTGCTAGTGCATCTCCTTCTCGGGATCTTACGTCCACTAATACCTTCCGATACTGCCATTGCACATTCACCAGCCCAACCACTGATAACACTAAGTAATGTTAGCCATTTTAGGTGTTATTGAGTCGGGTTTTAGTTAGTTTATGGTTGTTAATTGACTAATATCACTCACTTTTGTGTCAAAGTGGTTTGGATATGCTTTTAGTATAAATGTAGGGTTAAAAGTGCAATTTGGAACAAGTTGAGGGGCAAAAGAGGCAAAATGGCGGATCAGGATCAGTTAGCATGAAACACCCTCGCTTAAGGATTTCCATAAAATACCTTTTTAAACAAATATAATATCTCCATTATTCAAAAATACTCCTTTAGTGAAAACTTCAATTCTCAAAAGCTTCAAAAGAGTCTCTTTACGTTTAAACATCATTTTAAAACACATTGGATTTCGTTAAAAAAACTTATTTCAGAATTTAAGTTGCGGAAAAATCATTTGGTCCCACTTTAGATAAAACATATTGGTTTGTAAAGTAGCGAGGTTGTTACAACTCAAATACCATTACACAGTTTAAAATGAAACCACACAACTTGTGGCCTTCTAAAACATCCAGCTCCTCTAAGATCCTCTAAAGTCCTCAACCTGAGTACACATCAAAATAAGTTAGGCAATTGAAATGCCTAGTGAGCTTACCCGAGGTTGACCCGTTTCGAATGGACAGTGAACTACCACATTTGTGACAAACCCCCAAAAATAGTTTTGACACACACTTCAAAAGTTGTTTAACTCATCATATCAAAAGTTGCATAAAGCATTAGTACATCATAAAGGTTTACTCAAAAATGGATAATTATGGAATGCAATGCAATGCATGATGCAACTATCCCAACCCATGTCCATCTCATAAAAGTCCAACTCACCACAATGGCACCTACCTAAGTTCACAAATGACATGTACAAAGCATATCATTCGATCCCCGTATAGGTTAAACTAGAACTAGTGGCCATCACACTAGCCCCGTTAGGGTTAGCAACTCCCTCACGCGGTTCCCTATTGTCGGGAACAACGTCTCCTCACCTCTTTAATTTAGAGTAGGGCAAAACTTATAACATCTCTTCACCCTCTTTAATTGAGAAAAGGGCAAAACTCATAACATCTCCCCACCCTCTTTAATTGAGAAAATGGTAAAACTCGGTCTCAAGGGCTCACACGGCCAATCCCATCCTATTTGAAATGCAATGCACAATAGGATGCTCAAAACGTCTTTCAAAAACAACATCATAGTGTTTGTTTGAAAACATCTTTAAAAGGACTCATTTCATGCAATGCACACATAGTACTCATATAACAATTAGCACATAAAAGCATGCATGAAAATAGTTGATAACACACACAAAAGATAATAGTTGGGATGTGTACTCCCGATATACTCACCCAAGGTCAACTGACGAGTCAACACTAACTCCACACTAGGTTGATGCATTGAAGGCACTTGTAGACATCAACTCTCCCATCCAAATCCTCCTGATCGAGTGATAACTCAAGTCCTTAGTCTCACTCCCAAGTCATTATAACATATCTCTTTCCTATGATACAAGAACGGAAGGTATCATACTCGTTTCATCTAAAACTTGCACTATAATTACTTATTTTTAAACCAAGAAGGAACAATCATCCATAATCCAAAATGAAGTTCTTAGCTACCTAATATAAGGAAAATCTTAGTTAAAACATCCCCAAAGTTTGGCATTAAAACAAGGACCCGAAGCCCAAACCATAAAGCTCAAAACCCAAAAAATGAGAAATCTGGTCAGACCCAGAAACACGGGTCGTGTAAAACCCATCTGACAGCATATGAACCAACACGGGTCGTGTTCAGCACGATGTAGCTTAGTTTTTGGTCCTTTTAACTCCCTTTTGACCCAAATTAAGTTTCAATTCAACCCAAGACCAAATATACATGGAAATACATTATTGAGAACTATTTTGCAATGATTAAACATCCATTCAAAGTGTTCATGACTCAACCCAATGGAAATTCCTTATCCAAGTTCTTATCTCTTAGCAAGATTCAATAGAACCAAGTTCATAGTCAATCATTACACTTAACACCATTAAGTGCCCCATTAAGTTCTTAACCAAGGTCATCCCCAAAGGAATCATTCCCACTTAATTATAAAGAAGATAGCCTCATGGAATCTCCAATTCCAATCATTGGTTCAAAAGGTTAAACCCATGGAATACCCAATTCCATTCCATCAATTGATGATTACAAGTGGAAATTCCTTTTTCCATTCCCTGGAATCATTAGGAAATGATCCTTACTCCATTATTACTTCCAATTTGATGCAATACACTCATTCATCCATTAAACAAGAGATCCAATCATCATCTACATGAATAAAACCCATTTCAACATCCAATTCTCATATCCAAGTGATTCAAGGTTTAAGATTACAATTCAAGGGTTGGAATCCTTAGGGGAATCATTATAAATGAATCCCCTCATCCAAAACCACCATATTCACCCACCAATTTCTAGATTCCTCAAAAAATCCCAAAAGTCCCAATTTCTAGAGTTCATAACACCCAAATCAATCAAGAAATTGAATCTAGAGCATCCATGGATTGAATGTAGACTCCAACAACTTAGAAACATCAAATAAACCTTGGGAAATCATAGGAATAACCTCATCCCACCATAAAACTCGGATTGGGTCCAAATACTAAACCCGAACTCGAATTCAAAGCTAGAAGATGAAGGGTTTATACCTTAGATTGCCAGGACACTTCAAGGTTTGCAAGAATCATCAAATCCAAGCTCAAATCTCTCAAGAACTCCAAGAAAATCGCCATCTCCTCTCCTCCTCTCTCTTAAATCACATTTTGGCTGAAAATGGGGGAAACCCCATAAAAACAAGTCATCTTTCAAGAGTTGCAACATAGGTCCCTCCAGTTTGGTCTTTCTACACCCAACACCCATAAAGTCCATTATTCTCATTAGAAGTCTCCACATTCATACTTATGCCCCAAATATAATTATTCATTTCACTTGAGTCATTCTCTAGGTCAACGCTAACCCTTAGTTTTCCCAAATTGACACAAATGCTCCCTTATACTAAAATTCTTCACAATTTAGTCACTAATATCAACTTAATGAATTATTTAACTTACTCTAAGTTTCTAGATCAATTCCTTCATAATATTTTCTACTCCTAAATTATTGACTATCTGAGTCTACTTAGGGTAAGTTTGGCCAAATTGACAGTTTTAGTCCTTATGGCAAAATTTCTCATCTTTGGTTTAAAAATAGATTTAAAACTTGATAACGTCCTTTAAAACTTTATTTGGCTCATTAATTCACAATATAAAAATATAATAAAATATTAAATTTATTCATTTATTTGTTTTCTTTATTTACAAAATACGTTTTATTTTGTCGGTTTAAGCTCAAAACTTCTTGGCCCAAAACACGGATGTTACATAGCGCCACTAACCTTTAAGGTTAGCGCCGCTAAGTTCGTGTAAACACGATATCTTTAATTTCAAAATTCAAAACGCGCGAATCGAGGACGGATAAGGGTTTAGCGATGCTAACCTTTATTGTTAGCAATGCTAAGTTCAAATAAAGTCAAAATCTTCAATTTTTCAAAATTCAAATCGCAAGATATCGGGATTCCAGCAGACCTGTGGCGCGGTTAGCCTTATCCGCGACTTAGAGACCCCAAAATCCACCACTATAGATAGAGGGCTCCCGTATGACTTTTGAAGCATCCCCGAGTATCAAGAAGGGATCTGGAAGCTCAATTTCGTGATTTTCTCAGTTCCAATTATTAGGTTTGGTTAGATATTTGGTTTTCTATTATTTTTATCACCTCGGTATCGAGGTATTTTGCAGTTGGAATTTTTCTCGGTTACTTGTTTTGTTTGGTTTAGTTGGATAGTTCTTTGATTTCGATAGTCGGGTAGTTTAGTTTGAATGATTGCTTGGATATTGGTTTGAGTTTGGTTTTTATAAGGAAACATTCAGTTTTACTGTTTTTCTCGATTGGCAATCAGATATGAGTTGTTTTGTTTGGTTTTATTGATTTTTGGTTGTTCCCATGTGTTCTTAATCCACCGTCAATAGAGTGATACTATAGCACAGTTTATCGACACAAAGTGTCAATCACGGACTCTACGATTCGACCCTTACTTGTCGCTAGCTAGTGAGCTGTAAGGTTAAATATTGTATTTTTGACGGCATCGGCGACTGCGACGTGTCAACCACTTTGTTGCATAATGCATTTGTCTTCCTCTCCAAAACCGCAACAGGCAGCTCTATGTAGTTCAGACGCTCATCTACCTAAATGTCCTCTACGGATACTATAACTGACTCATCTACTATGCACTTTGTCAACTAATAGACATGAAAAGTAATGTGGATTAGACTGATCTGCTCGTGTAGCTTCCAATGGTAGGCCACCTTGACCACACGAGCAATGACCCGATAGGGTCCGATGTAGCAGGGGCCCAACTTGTCCCGCTTCCGGAACCAAATAACCCTTGTAAGACGACACATTGAGAAGAACAAAATCTCCGACCTTAAACTCCACACGAACAATGACCCAATAAGGTTTAAAATACATATAAAAAGTTGAAATAAAAGTTAGAGAAAATATATATAAAAAGATTGGACTAAAGTCGTACAAATAAATATAAGTTTGAGAGCAAAGCTATAAAAAGGTAAGTTGATGGAAACAAAATTCAAAAAAAAAATATATTCGTAAACATAATTAAAACTTGGACGAGAAATGTTAAAAAAATATATTTAGAAAACACATGCGTAAATAAAATTAAAAATTGGGCCATAAATGTCAAAAAAAAAAAAAGTTAGGTACACGGATTCGGACCGGACATTGGGGCAGGTCACCCGGATCCAGATTCTCTTATGCATGTCAAATAACCAAAAAAAAAATGTAACGAGCAAAAGTCGTACCACTCTCATATTGGATAAAGAAGTTATATGCATCTTACCATTAAGTTAACAATATTTTTTAGTTATGATTTGTCAATTGATATAAATTAAAAAAATATATTATTTATCATATCTCATCACATGTTGCAAATTATAAAGAATATATATTGCTTGTATCTATGCATCGACAATATATATGCTATGTTTAAAATTACCCGACTCTTAGAACTGCAAATGGTTAATTACAATGGAAAATAACATATAACTATTTGAAAAATCCATCTTATGTAGTATTTATGATCTATTTAAAATTTTTGGAATTCGCAAAAATAGTGTTTATATATACTTAATTGAGAAGAAATGTATTCATTTAAGAAATAATAAAATAATTCATGAGCTGAATCAGTGCATCATCATTCTGATTAGAGCAACTTTATTTTACAATATGACGGCTATTACAACTATAATTTATAACACATGTTTTCATAGGGAATCAAGAAATCATAAATGTGGCAATCAAGGGGTGTCAAAATCTTGACATAATGATAAAATCAAAATACCTGATATCACCAAACCAAATCGAGTTTGAACCAATAATATTTTTCTCGGTAATTAGTTCTAGACTTTTTTAAAATCAGTTTTAGTTAGTTCCTTGGTATACAATTTCTTATCTAGAAGCCAGTTTCGATTCAGTTCATATTGGTAAGATGTAGTAGAATCAAATAGTATTATTATATTTGAATTTTAGACTTATATTTTCCAAATTAGAAGCATTATATATATATATATATATATATATATATATATATATATATATATATATATATATATATATATATATATATATATATATATATATATATATATATATATATATATATATATATATAGAGAGAGAGAGAGAGAGAGAGAGAGAGAGAAAGAAGACAAAGTTCAATGAGAGACTAATATAAATCATAGTACCAAAGGACTAATCTCATCCATACAGTTGTTCAACTTACAGTAGACGAACATTCATCGGATTATAAAAAAACTCACTTCCTTTTTTGTTTTTTTAATTTTTAAAACTTATTTTTTATCGAAGAAAAACCTGAATATATAAAATTTTATAACTTTTCGTCTTTAACAAATAGACATCCATATTGAGATATAAAAAATGACATTTTTTTAAATTCTTCTATTTGAGATTCACATGTGAATTACATGTGAATCTGAATTGGTATTCATTGTTCGCATTAAAATATTATATGATATTGTCATGTGAATTTGAATAAATTTTTGTGTGAATGTGAGTGAAATTAACTTATGAATCATAGTTACTTCTTTATAAATTATTAAAATGCCGAAGTGTTAAAAAATTCTAAGTAAATTAATCATATTCATATTTCCGAGTAAATTCAAAATATCATATGATATTGACAAGTGAATCTGAGTAAATTTTCATGTGAACCTGAGTAAATTCAATAGTGAATTAGAGTAAATTCATTATTATTTGTTAAAATGTTGAAATAGTAAACAATTCTAAGTAAATTTCTCAGATTTTATTTCTAAGAAAATTCTCAAAATCATATGATATTGATATGTGAATATGAGTAATTTTTCGTATAATTATGAGTAAATTCGGTTGTGAATCAAGTATATTCTTTATAAATGGTTATAATATTGAAGTAGTAAAAATTTAAAAAGTTAAATAATTACTCAGATTAAAAATTTTACAGTTCAGATTCATATTGTAAATCTAGATGAGCTATACTAATAAAAAAGTTTGTTTTTTATACATCAGATTCAAATTTTTACAGTTCAGATTCACATTGTGAATCCATATGAGCTATACTCATAAAAAGCTTGTTTTTTATATATCAATATGGATGTCTATTTGTAGATGACAAAAATTTATGAATTTTGGTATATTCAGTTTTATTTTTGAAAAATAATATCTTTTTTGTCGGAATCAAAATAATCAACGGCCAAAAAATAGACTGTAAATATCTTACGTCGACGCACATATAGATGATTATAATAAAAAACCCACTTCATGTTCTTAGCTCCTTTTACCTTGGGTACATAACATTTAAAACATATACAATACGTACAACATAAGTCTCGTGAGTTACATGGGTTTTAGACTCTAGTGTAAGTCATAAATCTTTTTGTTATAAAACCACCATTTCATCACTTGGTCATCGATATATATATATATATATATATATATATATATATATATATATATATATATATATATATATATGTATATATATATATATATATATATATATATATATATATATATATATAAGAACAATTTTATCATTGGTCATCAACATATAGAAATCTAGGATCATGTATTGACACAATGAGATAGAAAACAAGTCTTCGTAAAAATCAACATTTACAAACGCCCCCGGGCTATACACTCTTCCATAAGGCAAGACACCCTTACCTTACAAAGTCATGCCTACATAACAGTTCAAGGTATTGGAAAGCCTCCGAGCTACCATCGATGAAACCTAAAGTATCGGAAAGCCTCCGAGCTACTAGGGTTAGGTCAAAAGTATCAGAAAGCCTCCGAGCTACTAAGGACAAAGTCAACGTCAATCCAAGACTAGATGAAACAAATTCATACCAATGCAATGTCAACATAGTAGATCGCTACTTCGCGAAGGGATATACCATCCAAGTAGCGTCTAGGTCATCATGTTCGTGTTTCCATATGAATGCATTCCTCATAAATAATTCAACAATATCCAAATTCAACGAATCCAAAAACCATAAAGAATCTTGATTGTGCAAAAGTCTCTCTGTGTTCATTTCGACTCAAAACTTGATCCATGATTCTAAAAGATTTAAAAACCATAACAAAAAAGTTATTTCATTTTTATTCCAAAACAATATTTTCTTCATTATATGGAAACAAGCATAGTTTCCAAGTAATAAATATCAAAATATGATTCAAAATTCATAGTTTAAAGACTCGTATTGGTTATGTACCCGAAAATCCTCATGTACTCACCTCAAGGTCATGAAGGGGTTGACTAGGCTTCTAATGTCCCTTTACCCTTTCCTTGGTCACCAATCACTTGATCTCCACCTATTGAGATCATTTATAACATATATTCATCAATATATCACAATTACACTCTTCTATCAAGAGTTCTTTAATTGATTTAACTCGTTACCACTACATTCTATATCATTAGCATAACTCAATTACCTTTTTTCTACAACATATATACTATCATTTTCACCATCATAATAAATTCCTTGAAAGAATCCATAAATACGCCCAAGATTTCACTAATAGCCCATAATCAAACTTCATTAGGACATTCTTTTAACAAACTATCATTACAATGTCAACTCTTTGCTTATTTATAAACAATTATCATCATTCAATAATCATGCATCCATAACTTTGATCAATATGACTAACACTCAATCTTCATCCATGATAGTCAACTCAGCTTGATGATTTAATGGTGCTTAAAATAAAACTTTTGTTAACCAAGCCTTATCCAAGTATTAGAAACACTAGACAGACATCAATTTCATAAAAATCTCTAAACCCCAAAAATTAGGGTTCATCCAAAAATCAATTTCCCATAGTTTTAGCTCAAATAAATTACATAGGAGTGATTCTTACCTTGCAAGGATTATTTTGCACTTAAAAGCCCATTGATTATTTTCAATTTTGATGCTTGATTGAGCCTTCACACACTACTTTCACCAAGAACACACCTAATGTTCTTGGAGAGGAGAATATGATAAAAAGGGTGTGAAAATGGCTGGAAATCACCCTTTACCTGTCCATATTGAAGTGGGAATGAAGTTGATTACATGTGATACTATCTAATGTCAAAAATGGGTGGGGTTCGGGATTTCTGCGCCCCTACACACACCAAAAATGCACGCAGCAGGGAGATCCACGCGGCGCGCGCACCGCGTAGTGTAATTCTCACACGGCCCGCACCACCCGGTCAACTTAGCCTCTCACTCAGCTTCATACTCAGCTTTATCACTTAGAAAATTTTTGTTCGTTCTGCTGTAGTTTTCTCCCAACATCCCAAGGTCATAACTTTCTCATATTCTATCCATTTTATAAAAACCATATATGTATAGAAATCTAATAAAAATCTACAACTTACTCTTACTTAAATTCTTCCTGTTCTTGCAATATTTTTTGATATCCAGGTCCAAACTTGACGATATATTGAAATTTGGCTGATTTTGCCAAACTTTAAACTTCCATAACTTCTTCATCCCATATCCAAATGTCTCCATTCTTTTTTCTATATTCTTGAACATTTTTCTAATTCTCATCCTAATTTGAGATATATATATATATATATATATATATATATATATATATATATATATATATATATATATATATATATATATATATATATATATATATATGATTTTTAGTTTGATTAAGCTTCTTTATTATATTTATTTTAAATGCTAACTTTTCAACTTTCAACCTAATTTACTTAATTTAATAATTTAAATATATTCTTAAATATAAATATTATCATCAACGTAAAACCAATTTTTATCCATAGAACCATATGTTCAAAACTGAACATACATATGTTCAAAACTGAACATACATATGTTCAGAGTTGAACATACGTATCACATATGTTCAGTTCTGAACATATGTGTATTTTATGAATGTAAATGTTTAGTTCTAAACATACATATGTTCAGTTCTGAACATATGATTATATAGTTCTATGTCTAATTTTAGTTCTATGTTGATCTCACCCCTATGGTATTAAATACAAACTTAAATTAAAGTATCAATTAACCTAATGAAATTTACAAAGTACTTTTAACAAAAATTAAAAATCAAATCATGTTATCTTGAAAATAGTGATATACATTTAGAATAATAATCATTGTGAAAATTAATAAATGACTATATAAGCCATTAATTAATCATGACAATTGTTAAATATAATAATATTATAGAAAACTTATTTTATTTTATTCACACGCAACCTGTGAGTAAAAGCCATCCATATAATGCGGTTCTAATAGATGTTCATTTTATCATATAATTCAAAATAATCGCAATGATTTATATAAACTTAATATATGAATTATTATTTTATAGTTAATAATAACGAAATTTATTTTTAATAACATATATACTTATTAATTACATATTATGATATATGTGACGCGCATATATTTGTATAATTTATTAATAAAGTGATTGAGTATGTTTTGTGCATGTGAATATAATTTGTGCCATTTTTAAAATTCTTTTATCAGTTTAGTTAAAACATACCATTTACGTATAAGTGACTCAAAATTACTATATGTAACACTTACTAAACCGATTCATATTTATAGTTTTAATTTATTGTTTCTTATTTTGTAACACTTTTAATTTATTGTTTCTTATTTTGTAATAAATGACTATATAAGCCATTAATTAATCATGACAGTTGTTAAATATAATAATAGAGTAAATTACAAAAATGGTCCCTGAGGTTGGCAGAAACTAACAATAATGGTCCTACTGTTGAAAAAAACACGCAAATGGTCACTAGACTTGGCATTTACTAACAATAATGGTCCAAATGTACGTTACCGTCAAAAATTCCCGTTAAGTTTTGAATAACAAATTTAATATTGAAGGGTATTATGGGGATTATAAAAAGTTAACGTTTTATAAAAAAGCGGGAGAGAGACGATGGTATGACATTGACTCTCTCTCGCAGACACCAAACGAAAATCAAATACATATCTAATCGACGATGGTGCTTTGCGACTGTGGAACCACAGCTAACATCTGCTCGTCTTGGACTAATCAGAATCCTGGCCGGAGGTTTTGGAGGTGCCATCAATGCGGATTTGTTTCGTGGTTCGACCCACCGATGTGTCGGCGGTCTATGATGATTATACCAGGTTTGTTACAGGCAAAACGAAACCTGTTGGGTGAAATAACCAGGCTTACAACACAAGTAGAATCGTGCAGGAAATACAAGATTGCACTGGTCTTGTCTTGGGTTTTCTTCATATGCTTTGCGATGTTTACTATGTTTGAGTAAATTAATGTGGCGATCATTAGCTAGTAAGGTAGGTGGTTAAATGTTAGGACTGTGTTATGTGTTTGTTTAGGTAATTACGTGTTAAAATGTTAAGTTGATCCGATAAACCTCTTTTTGATTTCAACTGAAAGTGTGATATTAATGTTAAGGTTTTGCGATGTTGCAGCCGGATTTTGTTAATGTTAAATCGTGTTTGTCGTATAAATATGATTTTTGAAGGTATTTAAATGCGGTGCACTATGATAGTGTATAATCACAAACATTTAAAAAATCGTAATTATGATAACAATTGGAATTATAAACATCCGGGGTAATGTGGTAATTGGACTAAAAAAGAGGGAAAAGAAGACGATTGCACTTATTACCGCCAACAAAGATGACGTTTTGTATCCCCCCAGGTCGATTATAAAAGCAGCATTGCACGTTTAGGTTATCATTGTCACCCAAGATGAAGGGAAAAGATTTAGAAGCAATGCTGCAGGGATTCATTCACAGAGCCCAGGTAAAGAGAAGGATGTTGTTCGAATTTACCAATCAAATAGAGAAGGATTACGAAACAACAAAGGTGCTATTGGATATGCTGGAGACCAGACCCAGGTTCATGAACTATGTCATCGGAACACAGGTGATTGATGAGGCCAAAATTAGACAAAGGCATTTGTTGGAGGTTGTTTGCAGACAACAGGAGATGCTGACCAAGGAGATCGAGTGGTACAAGGAGAAGCTGGACGTGATCGAGTATGAACCAGATCCTCAAGTATGATAGTTGCAGATGGTTTAGAGGGTTATGGTTTTTTTTGGGGTAACTATCGGTGGTGACTGTGTTTATTTTCCCTCTTTTTTGTTGTTTTCTATGTAACCATCCTCATCGACATGGAATATATCTATATAAATCGAATATATATCTTTTACTTGGTTCCCAATTTTGTGTCAGTTCCTCTGTATTTAATCCGCACAAGGTTTTTTCAATATACCTAATAATCATCCATTCAATATAGGGTTTCATGTATGGTTCGACCCACCGATCTGTTATCGCTGTATGATGATTATTCCAGGTTTGTTACAGGGTTTCTGCAGTAGTTTAATCCGCCAGGAAATACAAGATCGCACTGGTCTTCTAGTGGGTGTTCTTCATATGCTTGGTCATGTTCACTGTGTTTGAGTAATTTCGTATGTTCATCATATGCTATGTCTTGTTCACTGTGTTTCTACGTTTGTATTTTGTAAAACAGTTGGAATTATAATCATAATGGGATGAATCATTATCCTAAATAACAACATACTTTACCCTTGTATGACTGCCATAAGGAGAGGTCATGTTAGGTCCTAAAATAACAACATACTTTACCCTACCCATTGCTGATGATGCCTGCTAAATGGTTATCAAAAACTAAATCAATTTGTCTGGAATACACACAGATCGAATATACTAACAAATGAAATACCATGACCATAGAATAAGAGATCCACACCTAAACCCTAAACCCTAAACCCTAAACCCTAAACCCTAAACACTAAACCCTTAACCCGATTTAAACAAATACGTAGATTATAGTGCTTCAAAAAGGTGAGAATATTAACCCACTCGTAGTAATTGTAACACACATCACACACACCATTTCAAATGTTACACAAATAATATCCGATGCCTACTAATACATGTTAATACTTTAAACAACACAACACAAACTTTTAGTTCCACACCAACACACTTATTCAGTACATATTCTGGACCATAGAAACCGCCACCTACGTATGACAGGATTACCAAACTTACTCCACTGGACTATTCCACTTCCATCCTTCTTCAAACCGGCTACCCCTTCCCTGCACATACTTGTTAATCTGTTGCAAACCCACCCACCTGTGATTTGCATGATTTAGCATTGTGACCTGGTATGTTGCATTTCCCACAAGAGATGACAGTGTATTTTCTCGATAATTTAGTAGCCTTAGAACCTGCTTGACTTCCCTGAGATACGACCTCATCTATGCCCCTTCTTCTCTTTACTTTTGGCCTGCCAACCTGTTTTAAAGTACGACATTTGTTCATCAGTTATTATTGGTTACGATATTGCCAGACGATGATAATGGAAACATTTACCTGCACATGGTGTTTGGGTGGGAGTATAGTAGTAGGACATTCAGACTTAGGCCACATTTCTGGACCATTTATGGGTTCGACAGTGCATGTGTACATCTGTTTCCACGTCTCCATTCGGTAACAAGGGTGAACCAGATCCTCTGGTTGCCTCAATAACTCTCCATTACCTACCTGATCCCACAGGGCTGCCACAACATGCTTACACGGTATTCCTGATACTTCCCACCTACGACATGTGCAAACACCTTGCACCATGTCCACTACAAATTGTTCATAGTTATCACAAGTCACCTGATACTTCCCCCCTCCATTGAAAATACACCTACAATTACTTGCTTCGTCTTTTATTTTATCCAACAATTTCTGAGCTGTTGGAGTTAGGTACCCAGAACTCTTGGCTATCATTCTTTGAACAGTTACAATTTTCTTCATAATGTATTCCCTGATGAACTCCAAAGCTGATATTATCGGTCTGTCACGGCCATCTACTAGTTTCGCATTAAACACCTCGCACACATTATTGAGCAACAAGTCTGAATGTGCACGTCCTGTTCGAATACAAAAAGTTATTTTAAGTACTTATGAAATCCTTAAACATATTGAAAAATCATTTTGTATAAGGAATTTTGATAACTTACCTGCAAAAGACGACCTGCTCCAATGTTTTGAAGGTATTGCAAGTAACCACTCGTATGCTGCTTTGTTAAGAGTGTTGAAATCAGTCATAGCTTTTTTGAAATGCGGTTCAGTTGTTGCTGTGGCACACCTCCACAATTGTTCTTTCAAGTTGTTACCTTTCCAATGCAGCTTGATATTCTCGTTAATGTGACGAACACAATACCTGTGTTCTGCAGAAGGAAATACCTTCAAAAGTGCAGGTAGTAATCCCTATATATGTAAGTGTGTCAGCACATCATACTTAAAGAATAAATTATGTAGCTAAATTCATCACACTTAGCAATGAAACAGTGCGTACCTTTTGACGATCGCTGATGAAGGTAAAATTGGTATTTTGTCCCATGTCGAAATCTTCCCCAAGGCATTCCAAAAACCAGATCCATGAACTCTTACATTCCGATTCCACAATTGCATATGCAACAGGATAAATCCTGTTACTCCCATCCATCCCCACCGCACTAAGAAGCTGTCCTGGATAAGGACCTTTCATGAAGGCCCCATCAAGCCCTAAAATTTCCCGTTGACCATACTTGAAACCATTCTTTAGCGGACCAAGACAAATGTAGATCCGCTTAAAAATCCTTGTGGTTGAGCTAATATCAGGCTCCGGTTCGACACAAATCTTAACCGTGGTTCCAGGGTTTCTCAATTGTAACTCCAACCCGTAATCTCTCAGCATGGCATACTGCTTTTCATAGTCTCCCCTAATTTTGTTTAGGGCTAACTGACGGGTACGGAAAACCTTCATGAATGAAAGATCAATCTTGAATTTGCGTTGTAGTTCGCTTCTAAGTGCACTGACAGGGATGTTTGGATTACCTGCAACTTGACTCACAATTTTCTTCGCGATGTATCCTTGTGTGCACGTATTGACAGTCCTTGTCTGAATGCAAGTGTGGTGTGGGTAATATGTCTTAACCATCCATTCTTCTGAATTGGGTAACTTAGACACATGCAACACCCACGTGCAAAATATGTCCGATGAATTGACTCTTCTGCCCCTCCTATTAATAGGCTGCATATCATTTTGGTCATTCATTCCACGTACAATTCCGATACAGTTAGCCCTTAACCGAGTCAAGTCATTCCTCAAAATAATAAGCTTGCGTCTATAGAAGATGGCCAAGTTTTGTATCGCCTCTTTGACAACGTTTTTATTCATAAACCTTTCCCCAATTCGAAAGTCAGCCTCGTGCTTTTTACCTGCTGAACAAATTACAGGCCTTTCTAGATTACGGAGGTAGATGTCACGTAGAGATTCAGGTCTATCGTAACTCTTGAATGTGTTTGTGTCAACGACAACCTCCTCATCTTCCTCTACCACAGGATGTCGCGAGGTGCCTTCATCTACATCTGCTGGTGGATCGAGTTTGCTAGCAAACCCAGTCATGTCTATGTCAACATTGGTGACTGAGTCTTCTTCTTGTCGTGAATACACGAACTGACAATCATCACTAACATGGCCATCATCACCCTGCACTTCAACACCTGATTCATGGTCCTCCGGGAGGTTTGGACGTGCTGCACCAACAACATCATGCCATTCTTGCTCACAAACCCCTTGCAGATTGTAGTCATAATCCTCTCTCAAGTTCCAATCTAATCCATTTTCCGTTAATCCATACTCATACAGCTGACCAAAATGAGTGAAGTTAGGTGGATCCTGAAGATTAAGGTCCACTGCATGTACAGGTGAGAGGTCAAACATTGGGTCCGCTGTACTTTCGACTTCTATAGGCAGCGTTTTTTCCACGTGCGTGTCTGAGTTGACTTGTTGTGGTTTAAAAACAACAATATCCATACATTGAGATTTCATCGCCTGTTCGACAACAACCGACGAGTTGTTTAACTCAGCAAGAAGGTTCTTTTTTGTTCCAGTGTTATTGGATCTGACTACATTCACTCGATTCAGTTCAGGTGACCCTAATGGAGTTAGAACGGACCTCGATTCACCCACACGCCGTTTGCCGTTAGATGTAAAAACAGAGTTTTGGTGTTCAAAATATATTTGTAGTTCTTTGCAGAACTCAACATATGAACACAGTTTCTTGATATCGTCATCACTACTTAAAGGAATATACCCGTTTTGGCTGTCGACTAAAGGTAACCGAAAATGATAAAACAGGGGTTGCTTTGATCTATATCCTAACTCCTTCATTATACGATCTAAATCTAACAAACAAAACGTGTCTTTGTCAAGGTAGTCAACTACACAAACGTAACCTGCAATATACCTCAAACTGGGAGCTTTGATGAAAAACCCACCGTGATTTACTTCTATCAAGAACAGTTGCCCTTTTCCATCTGCATCGCCATAGACAAACGATGGTTTAGAAAACGAAGTTGGGATTCAGATTATCCAAACAAACAACTTACCGTAGCATTTGTAACCGTCACCTTCATCCAACCGATCCCTGATTTTCCACTGCGAGCACTGATTACCAACTGCGTATCTTCTGTCGGACGCCATTAACACTGACTGTGTCTCTCGAGGAAGGATATGCAATCTCAGGTGGATTTGGTACTTGATGATCGATTTGAAGTGATGGTAAGGAGTGAAGACAGTGCATTTAAGTATACCCGCCAAGCCAAGTTTCGCGTGTAGATCGAATGTACCGAAATACCCCTTGACCTTAATACGTAAATTCAAACTTAACGGACATATAAGACGGTAATTGGACATTGGACCATTATTGAATGTTTTTCGTTAATCTAGTGACCATTTCCGTGTTTTTTTCAACAGTAGGACCATTATTGTTAGTTTCTGCCAACCTCAGGGACCATTTTTGTAATTTACTCATAATAATATTATAGAAAACTTATTTTATTGTATTCACACGCAACCTGTGAGTAAAAGCCATCCATATAAGACGGTTCTAATAGATGTTCATTTTATCATATAATTCAAAATAATCGCAATGATTTATATAAACTTAATATATGAATTATTATTTTATAGTTAATAATAACGAAATTTATTTTTAATAACATATATACTTATTAATTACATGTTATAATATATGTGACGCGCATATATTTGTATAATTTATTAATAAAGTGATTGAGTATGTTTTGTGCATGTGAATATAATTTGTGCCATTTTTAAAATTCTTTTATCAGTTTAATTAAAACATACCATTTACATATAAGTGACTCAAAATTATTATATGTAACACTTACTAAACCGATTCATATTTATAGTTTTAATTTATTGTTTCTTATTTTGTAACACTTTTTATATATAACGAAACAAGTTACTCGCAAACAAGATCAATCAATAGAAATAAAAAATCAAATAGATAAAAGTAAGAAAATAAAATATTTTATACAAATAGACAATAAAATAAAGAGATATTTGTGTTTAAAGCCAAAAAAATATGTAAAAAGACTTATACATGATTAATAGGATGTTAGTTTGTAAAGTTATAGAAAAATGTAACCCAATATAAAACAATCATAAGTGTACAATGTATTTAAGGGATATTGGCATACAAATTTGGGAGATGATTGTATGCAATTATTCAAATATCATATTTTAATCGATCAACATTCTAAGTCTTTGATACGACCTCAACAGAGTTAGGAATCTTACCTCTCTTAACCATTTAAATGTTGAAATCATTTAGGACTAAATTGTTCAATTTTATCAAAATACTAAAATTAAGAGTTAAGTTCAATAAAAAACAATAAAATAAAATAAAATAAATGAAGAAACCAAAAAACCAATGATGATTGTTGGATTAAATACATTTGCTAATTATTGTGTGATGGTAAGACCATTTTTGGACTATTTGATTGGAAAAAGAAGTGGCTATGATGATGGTGACATTTTTGTAAATAAGTTGAAAGAATATAAAATAAACTGGAAAACGGAGGGCAAATGGTATAAAAATGTCATTAACTGGAACCAATAAATTAGGAAAATATTATGTTTTAAATAACAATTCCTACGGTCATGAGAACACATCCTATTCTCAATTATCAATAATATACACATATTCTCGGTTCAGATCGATTAGAGCGACAGAGAAACAGAGTTCATAAAAAAAATTCATATTATCATATCACAAATTCTTCCAATTCAACCTGCGATTATACGACGAATACACTCATTAATTTTACTTTTATTCTTTCGAATATAAGAAGAAACATTGAAATTTTAGGGTTATTGCTAAAAAAATACGTAGAAGCAAAACTAATTTTAGTTATGATATCGACAAATACAACATTCTCAGAGAATATGTATATATTCGTATTCCTATTTGTAGAAGTCGTTACGAATATATGTAGAAGTCGTGAATATTGCGTTGATTCTCAAATAATATGTAGAAGTCGTGAATGTAATAGAATGTTAATGAAGCATTTTCAAAGAATACCTTATGGTTTTGATAATTGTAGTACACAGCTTTCATATTCTTAAATAATATGTAAAACTTTATCTGAGAATAAAATGATTATAGAGGATTGAGAAGATAATTATGAGAATCTTAATTAAGCATCCTCAAAGAATATTAATGAAGCATTCTCAAAGAATACATTATGGTTTTGATAATTGTAGTATATAGCCTTCACACTCTTAAATAATATGTAAAACACCACATCCTGAAAATTGTTATGTGCAAAGCCCCATTCTCTGATAATGCCCCATTCTCAAAAAACTGTTATACACATGTCCCATTCTCTGAGAATGTCTTGCCTTTGAAAAATGTGATACGCATGCCTTGTAAACTGTTAGACGCATGCCCCATTCTCTGAGAATGCCTTTGAGCGGAGATCAATTTTTTTACAAAAGGTTGACGACGGCAAAGAAAAAGACACATATAATATCCCGCTTGAAAAAGCCATATATCGAGATCAATAGCATCAAACATCGATATCCCCCACCGGCCACCATGAGCTGCCGCCTGCCAACGTCGACGTGACAACGCCGATCTTCATCCCACAGCAGCAGATCGCTGCTGGCATCTCCCTCTCTCTCGTTGTTCTGTCACCGCCTTTTCTCGATGATCTTCCTGGTGAAGGTTGTTGTTGATTTTTTAAGGGATACAACGGTGACCGCCGATCTCCGCTGCCTCCGCCTCCATTACCGACCACCGCCGATCTCCGCTACCTCCACTTCCATCAGTTGCGATTTCAATGTTCGATTTCGGAGACGTGATGTTGAGTTAGGGTACGCTCGAAGAAATTAATTATATGCAATTTGTTACCGTATTTTTAGGGATTGATTGTTATATAAAAATTAATTTAATTAATAAAATTCCTAAATTATCCCTATCAAATGATTGGTACAGAATTAGTCCTATAATCAAACAATATTTAGAAAATGTATTTGAACCCACATTATATATATATATATATATATATATATATATATATATATATATATATATATATATATATATATATATATATATATATATATATATATATATATAAGACAATAAACTATGAATTTAGATATATTTAATATTTTCATAACATAAGCCCGAAGAAAAAAGTTCTAGCATAACTTAAGGACCACTGAATCAATGTTATTTGTTATAGAAAATAACGTTTTACTAAACTACCATTTTTTAATTAGTTTCAAAATAATCGTGGCCATGTGATTAGGATTATTGATAAGATTGATTTCCTAGTTTTTAAAATGTTTTAGTTATTTATTAAACAATTCCCTTAAAGTTCGATTTAGTTCTTAAAATGTTTTAGATCTTTATTGAACATGGTTGATAAGATTATCTTCTTAGTTTTTCTTTAAATGTTTTAGCTCTTTATAAGAGATATACCGTAACTATATTTAATAATCTTAAAATGTAATAATCAATTATTTGTTTATCATTTTAACAAAGCATAGTTGTTTAAGAAATCAATAAGATAAAATAACTATTTAAATATTTTTTATTGAGAAAACGGAGTAACTTCTCTCAAATAAAGAAACTATAGATAACTAAGGATTGCAAACAAATGTGATGTACCAGAACTCTATAAAGAATTATAACGGTGTAGTAATTTTCGAAATTAGACGATATTTAGGGTATCACGACCCATGCGATGAGATTTTAGTCGGTTGATGTGTGAAATTTTATATAAGAGACTCATTGTTCAAACATTGACACACTCAAAATATCGCTAGTGTTCAACGATTGGCATCCCATGTGTGCCTTGTGGTGGGTTGATATAAGTCACCCAGATGATACGGTTTACCATTTTTTAGGGTATCATGTTTACTAGAAGATCACATACAATTTATTAATTCATATGGATAGACACAACCTTAAAACTTCATATTTTAGTAGTATGACATGCAAAAAAAAACTTTATAATAATATAAAGAAAAAAACTACTTTATAATGATATAAAAAATGAATTTTGAAACACATATCATATATGATATATGTCGAATTGGGATAAATTTATACCAACTAGTGGGAGCCCGTGCTCCGCACGGGTCCAGGATTTTTTTTTGCGTGTTTGTTGTGTGTATTTAATTTGGTTCTTTTTGTTCGAGGTTGAATGGGGACAAAATGTGAGAACTGTTTGAATACATAACATTTTGGAAGGTGCAATGCTGTAGTAGTAAAAAATGAAAGTAGGATGCTATCATATGCAAAAAAAAAAAAGTACATTGCTATTTCTTGCAAATTAATATGTAACATTTTGTCACTGTGTCAATTGAAGAACAGAAACAGACTGGTGATCGGGGTGGAGACCTTGATTAATCAGATGATAACAATAAATATGAAACTTAAACGTAAGTGGAAGCAAACCATATGGTCAAAACATAAAAAATCACCTTCTCATATGTATCAAACTAGAGATCGGGGTGGAGACCTTGATTAATCAGATGATCCCCAACTTTTTTTTCTTCAATCCAGCCTCATTCTTAATCGCTATTTTAACCCATATCATTTATTGAAACCCACATGCTATATACAGGGAGTATAGAGACCACAGATATGTGAAACATGGAAATAGAAAAGTGAAACTCTTAATGTAGATGAAGCGCGAGCTATGAGTATGAAAAAGGAATGGAATAATAATATGCTCATCATCGAATATCTCCTTGTACATATATGGAATCGTAATCTTCAATCATAAATAGAATATTGAATCATGTTTCTTTAAACAGATTCACATATCTCGTTAAGAAAATATTCAACAATTATTTGATATATGTAAGCTTTAATGCTCGAATTTACGCGTAAATCAATAAAAATATATTAAAAAGTTTCATTGCTTTAATAGAAGTGGTTGGTGATCCCGGTATCCCATATTGCTATAATTTTTATCCATAGAACTCGAAGCAAACACATACCACACTGTTGTGCTCCCATCTGGTAGGATGTACCAACTACTAAAAACACGAATGTTGGTAATCAAAATAAAAAAACATATTACTCTAAATTGAACAGTAACATTAGTTCCAAAAACCATAGTACCACTTTTCCACTATCAAATTAATCGTATTACTCTAAAATTCGGAACAACAACATTAGTTCCAAAAAAACGTAGTATAAGAAGTCATACCACTGTTAGTCTGAATGTGAAATTGGAAAATTGGAAGTGTGAAGTCGGTCCAGAACAAATTTATCAGAGAACAAAGCATCAGTCTAAGAAGCCAAACCTAATCTTAGGGCTCCTTCACCTCCGTTTAAATATAGTTGTGGATTCTTTCACACACAAACGGTCCTTTAGGGCTTAGGGAAAAAAGCGAAAAAATATGAAACCTGAAAATCGAAATCTAAAATGTCAAACCTCGAAAAGATACGTGCTTACCAGTTAAAGATACATTAAGCAAAAGTCAGAGGGAAAGTTTTTTCTTACCCGTCCAACATAAAACATGAATCTGAGAAACCAAAATACAAAAATCGAATCAAGGAAAGCAAATACCCAAAGCAAACGTTGAAGAATCCAAACAATCGGTGGAGACATCAGCGTTGTGGGAGCAGAGGGAGCTCACCGACGCAAAATCGAGGGAGTGGAGAGTAATCGGTGAGTGAGGGGTTGACAAAAAGACGAATGAGAAGGAAGCGGTGGAGAGGATAACGAATGACGGAGCCGAAAGTTACGATGCCCGAAAAAACCCAATCGGAAGATCCGGATTCCAAGAGGCAACCCGCGTTTCACAATGCACAAAAAAACGTACACCACAATGTGATAAATCACGCAAATTGATTAATAGTATAATATTTGATAAAAGTGAGATGATCTTAATGATATTAGATTTATACTGAACATTACGTAGTTTTTGTTATAAAAGAAAATTATATTTGAAATTTTGAATTAATTATTTAAAAACAAGTTTAAAAATAAAAAGAAATCTACAATTATTGCTCATGCGTTGTAATTTGTTATTAGTTTGTATCAGAGTAAATTACAAAGCACTTACCACTGAATTCAACGATTTACGACTATTACAACGGTGTGATTTGATTTATGATATTTAGGATATTACGTTTAATTGAAAATGATGCCAAATCGAGATAAAAGATTATATTGATGATATATTCATATTTATAAGTATTACACAGTACGAAAATCATAGTTTATTATGATATGAGATGTCAAATTTAACTAAAAAATATTTGAAAACTATTTTTGTTATAAATGATTTTTTGAATACCTTATATCAAATTAATTAACAATAATAATGTTAAAAATAACATAAAATTAATTTAAATTACGTTACAATACAAACAATGGTTGATATTTTAAAGTATCATCATGCTCGAAATTAAAAAAAATAAAAATAAAATAAGTAGTTTTTAGATTAATTAACCATAACCTTAAAAGTAACACTAAATTGATAACCATATTTAGTTTTATACACACACAAGTGCAAATATATGCTATTATAAAGGAGGATATATCTTTACACTATATGCATATGAAACCCACTAACTCTTCAAATTTCAATATTATATATTTGATTTATTAATCTAAATATTTTCTTAAATATGATTTATTATCATCTTAATGACCGACTCTTTAAATCATCAATATAACATATTTATTTTGCTATAGTTGATTTTTTTTGAATATTTTAAATATAAAACCTAAATCAATATGTCAAATTAACTAACAAAACAAAATTACTTTTTATAATAACTAAAAATACTCGAAATTAGGGATTTTTAAATTAATTAACAAAAATGATAGTTAAAAGTAACATAAGGTTATAAACTACATTATGTTATTTTACAAATAATGGTTGATATTTTAAAAAATCCATCAAAATTGAAATTAAAGAAATGTAAAATAAGTAGACACCATTATAAAACATGCTATTTCTTTGCGTCATACTAACTTTTCACATTTCAACTTAATATATATTTCATTTTTAATTTATATATGTTATTAAATATAAAATATTATCATACTTATAATAGACTTTTTGAATTATCAATATAATATAATTAAATTGTTATATTTGAAAATGTTTTTATGTTTTAGTTACAAAGCATTAATCCAGATGTCAAATTAACTAAAAAACAAATCAAAAACCATTTTTTTATAATTAAAACATTTCGAAATAAGTGGTTTAAATTAAATAACGATAATAAGAATTAAAATTAAAATAAAGTTATAAGTTATATCATGCTACCTAACAATCAATGAATGATTTTAAAGTAGGAATATGTCATAAAAGCCCTTAAATTTGTTAGAAATTTTTGATTTTACCCTTTTATGCATTTTTGGTTTATTAAAACTTTTAATTTTAGCAGAAATTTTCGATTTTACCCTTTTATGCATTTTTTGTTCATAAAAGCCCTTCAATTTATTTTTGGTTCATTAAAACCCTTAAGTTTAGCAGAAATGTCCAGTTATACCCTTGTGACCTGATAACATTTCTGTCAAACTTAAGTGTTTTAATGAACCAAAAATGCATAAAAGGGTAAAACTGGACATTTCTGGTAAACTTAAGGGTTTTAATGAACCTAAAATGCATAAAAGGGTAAAACCAAATATTTCTACTAAACTTAAAGATTTTAATGAACCAAAAATACATAAAAGGGGAAAACAAAACATTTCTGACAAAATTAAAGGCTTTTATGATATTATCCCTTTAAAGTATCATCATAATCCAAATTAGAAAAAAAGTTATCAAAATAAAATTTAAATTAATTAAAAAACAATGTTAAAATTAATAATAAAGTAAGAACCATTTGTATTTTTACTTATACGAATGTTGCGAGCAAATACTCGTGGAGCAGCATACCTAAAAAAAATAGGATTTGAATTGATGAACATTAAATAATATTATTTTAGTAGATGTCTATTATTTGATACGATTTAAAATAACTAAAATTTTATAAGTCAACTTAATATAAAAATTTGATTTTATAATTAATATTAATAACATAATTATTTTTATTATATATTCAACAAATTATAACTATATAGTTTATTTTACAAAACAGGGATAAACACGGATGTTCACCTAGTTATTATCATAATCCATGTATGCAAATATTAAAAAGATTCGGTGCCCAAGTACAACCCTCATCTCCTCTTGTCACGTGAGATCAGCAGTCTTCATCTGCTACTTCTCCACCTTCGTATATATATCCTTCTCCGTAATTCTGTTTTAGATTCATAAAAAACCACAAGCCCTACTTCCCTCATATTCTTCTTCTTCTTTGCTGTGATCTCTCATTATCTACAGGTTTCTATACTGTAATCGAAATCCATTGATCTAGTGGACGAGGCCAGTGTCAGGGGAGATAGAGTGAGTGGGATCATTAGTATACAGAGAGAGAATTGCTTCTGTATGTCAGTAGATTGTACGCACTGCAATTACTACGGTGGATTTGGTGAGCTTGCTAACCCCCTACAATGGCCTCAGCTTCGCAAAAGGCGCCGCATTCTACCGATGATTCACTTCCGATCCGCCGTCAGGCGGTTTCCGCGGACGTCGTTGTTGTCGAGAACTGGCACAACAACGATCAGAAGACGCCGATCAAGAACTCATCAATCGCTTCCTTGATCAATCCTACCGATCCTTCCGCTTCCACTAAAGGTATTCTATTTATTTTTATGCATTGATGTTTAAGTTGATTCTTGTATTTTCGGCATTTAGAAAAACCGATATGAGTATTTAGGGATTTCTATCTAGTTTTGTTGCATGTTTTTGTATATGCGTATATGTATAGTAATACCGATACATCTATCTTCACGAATATTACCGTATGTGTAGTTTGGCGATAGATGAATAGAACTGCGACTATCGTTTTATGAGCTTATTAGACAATATCACTTTAGATTTTGGTATCTGCTGATGAAAAATCCGCTGTCATCTGTTTTCTATACTTGATTCTTGACCTTTGTTTGATCGTATATGAATTGTCTTTGCGGAATCGTTAAAACTTGTATCAGTCAATCTGTTTAGAGAAACAATAAAATCCTTGTGTTGATTGAAGCTCTAAGAATCAATGTCCGTGTTAGGAGAAGAAGGGTGTTTTGAATGGTTGTAGATTGGCTCGGTATTCAAGAGCTACATTTTACAAGATGGTGAATTTGAGAGCTGTGGCTCATCTAGACCTCATTATGCCTCAAATTTACATATTCAAAGAGATCAGACTAGACATCTGATGTTGCTCATCACAGTTTCCTTTTTAGGTCATATGTAACCCATTTGTCTTGCTTTTATCTGTCATAGTGAAAGTTATTTATAATTAAACATTACCATTACACTGTAAGATGGTCGTTCTTAAACCTAGATGGCTATGGCCTATGGGAGCTTACTATTGGGTGTTCATTTAAGATCTCTTTATATTTGGCCTCTAACAAATTTATGTTCTACTCTTACAGGAATCCAGATTCTCACAAGGGCTCAAACTAGCCATCCATTGGACCCATTATCTGCTGCAGAAATCAAAGTGGCTGTGGCAACTGTCAGGGCAGCTGGAGCGACCCCTGAGGTAATCATTCGATTATAATGTTACATTCAAATCATCTTAAATTCTTAATGATTGTAAATCACATATACTAATTGTGACAAATTTCCAACTTGTTTGACTTTTCTTTTTAGGTCAGAGATGGTATGCGGTTTGTGGAGGTGGTTCTATCAGAACCAGATAAAAGTGTTGTTGCACTTGCAGATGCATATTTCTTCCCACCTTTCCAACCTTCTTTATTACCTAGAAGCAAAGGTGGTGCTGTAATTCCTAGTAAGCTTCCTCCAAGGCGAGCCAGGCTTGTTGTCTACAATAAAAAATCAAATGAAACAAGCATATGGATTGTTGAACTATCTGAAGTACACGCAACAACTCGAGGTGGGCATCATAGAGGCAAAGTCGTTTCATCAAAAACAATCCAAGATGTTCAACCTCCCATGGTAGTTTCTTCTATTTGAACAAGTTTTTTGTAAAAAAAGATAAAACTTTACTAATGCCCACATGATTACCCATCACAGGATGCTGTTGAATATGCTGAATGTGAAGCTGTTGTGAAAGAGTACTTTCCCTTTCAAGAAGCTATGAAGAAGAGAGGTATTGAAGATATGGATCTTGTGATGGTTGATGCTTGGTGTGTTGGTTACCATAGTGAAGCAGATGCTCCTAGTAGAAGATTAGCAAAACCACTGATATTTTGTAGGACTGAAAGTGACAGCCCTATGGAAAACGGATACGCAAGGCCAGTTGAAGGAATTTATATCCTGGTTGACATGCAAAACATGGTAGTCATTGACTTTGAAGACCGAAAACTCGTCCCACTACCACCTGCTGACCCTTTAAGAAATTACACTCCTGCCCATACGCGAGGTGGTGTTGACCGAAGCGATGTGAAGCCCCTACAAATCCTTCAGCCAGATGGACCAAGCTTCCGTGTTAACGGGCACTTCGTGGAATGGCAGAAGGTACACTATTTACATTCTTACCCTTTCTTTCTCCTCTTGCAACATATATATTAAAAAAGGATCTCTTTTGTGTTTTCTTGTTGTCAGTGGAATTTCCGGATCGGGTTCACTCCAAGGGAGGGTTTAGTGATACATTCGGTTGCGTATGTTGATGGCAGCCGAGGTCGTAGACCAATAGCTCACAGACTAAGTTTTGTGGAGATGGTGGTCCCGTATGGTGATCCAAACGACCCGCATTACAGGAAGAACGCGTTTGATGCAGGCGAAGATGGTCTCGGGAAAAATGCTCATTCTCTTAAAAAGGTATATGATTTTACCCAAGGATTTTTAATGAACTTGATTCTATTTATGCGAACTATGTTGGTTTTTTTTTACAGGGGTGTGATTGTCTAGGTTATATCAAGTACTTTGATGCACATTTTACAAACTTCACTGGAGGTGTTGAAACAATTGAAAATTGTGTATGTATGCATGAGGAGGACCATGGAATCCTCTGGAAGCATCAGGATTGGAGAACTGGGTTAGCGGAAGTACGAAGATCTCGGCGACTCACGGTGTCGTTTATATGCACTGTTGCTAATTATGAATATGGTTTCTATTGGCACTTTTATCAGGTGGGTTAGTTATATACATAATTCAAAACCCAAAGTCCCGCTTATGTATTTTGAATAATAATAATGTTGATTTTATTTGCAGGATGGAAAGATTGAAGCGGAAGTTAAACTTACGGGAATTCTGAGCTTAGGAGCATTGCAGCCAGGGGAAGTTAGAAAATATGGGACAACAATTGCACCAGGGCTGTATGCACCAGTTCATCAACATTTTTTTGTTGCGCGTATGGATATGGCTGTTGATTGCAAGCCTGGGGAAGCATACAACCAGGTATATAATGTGATTGAAGATTGTGCATCATTGCTACTTTCCAATCTTTTCAATACTGTTTGGTATGCAATAATCGAAGAGGGAATGGAATGAGGAAATCATCCTCGCAGAATCTGATTCCTTCTCGGCTGATTTTCATTCCATAGGGGGAGGGTGTTTTTTTCTTTTTCTTTTTTTCCTTGATGGAATGGAATGATTAATATTAATTGTCAAGTACTTTTATTTATATAAACTTCAATAACAGTAATATTTAAAAAAAATTCAGAGCTTCAATTAAATTATTTTTTATTATATTCTAAAATAACTCAAAATAATTTTCGGTTACAATTCTACTATATATCATAGAGTTAACTTACACTTTTTGTCCCTGAGAATAGATGATTTTTGCAATTTTGGTTCCAAAAAGTCTTTTCTATTTATTAATAATTTTGGTCATTATGTTAGGTTCTTGTAACGTTTTGGACTGTATTCCAAGTAAAATAACTAATTTGGGTCCCTGAGTATAGCTGTTTTTGCAATTTTTGTTCCAAATATATGTTCATTTTACTTGGAACAGGGACCAAAACCCCTGAATAAAAACCGAAATTGCAAGAGAACTTTCTAGGACCAAAATTGAAAATATTAACTATACTCGGGGACCAAAAATGTAACTCTATTTTAAAAGACATGAAATATGTTTATATGAAATTTATTTACCAATGTATCTTATTTCATTAAAGTTTATTTTTATATAGTAGAAGTTATTTCTTTATTAATATGGTTTTATCTAGTTTTATTATTGTACATATGAAACAACATGTTTGGATGATCCCTTCCATTCCGTTAACCCAACCAAAGATGATAATGGAACTTAAAACGGTCCATTCCCATAGATTGTGCATTCTATTAATTCGTTTGTGATTCCTTCCAAGGCTAATGTTTTGTTTTGTTTTGTTTTTCAGGTTGTTGAAGTTAACGTGAAAGTTGAAGAATCTGGGAAAGATAATGTCCATAATAATGCATTCTACACCGAAGAAACATTGCTTAAAACTGAAAATCAAGCTGCGCGTGATTGCAATCAGTTATCTGCCCGTCATTGGATTGTAAGCATCTCACTTTTGTTATCTTCCTTTCTAAAAATAATATAGCTGGAAAACCAATTCTGTACGTTATTGCTGAATTGTCTTTTGTTTGTGTATTTAGATCAGAAATACGAGGACTGTGAATAGGACCGGGCAGCTGACCGGGTATAAACTCGTACCTGGTTCAAATTGCTTGCCTTTAGCAGGCTCCGAGGCAAAGTTTCTAAGAAGGGCTGAATTTCTGAAGCATAATCTTTGGGTTACACCGTACGCACTTGATGAGAATTTTCCCGGAGGAGAGTTTCCTAATCAGAATCCACGTGTTGGTGAAGGGTTAGCCTCCTGGGTCAAGCAAAACCGTTCCCTCGAGGAAACCGACATCGTACTATGGTCAGTTAACCTTTTTTTTTTTAATAACTGCTTTGATTTCACCTTTTTACTGACTTAATGTTGGAATTGCAGGTATGTATTCGGAATCACTCATGTCCCCCGGCTAGAAGATTGGCCTGTTATGCCAGTGGAGCACATTGGCTTTATGCTTCAGGTACTTGTTTGTCATCGTATGAGTAACTAGCCTTCTGTAATTTACTAGACTAGGACAGTAGCAGTGTAGCCCTACTTTTTTACCCAAAATTCCCACGTAATCTCTGACTATGGTCCCTGTCCTGCTGCTACCAACAAGTCAACAACTATCCCCACAAACCTCAGAAATCCAAAAATTAATATATATTTTTTAATATTTGGATGCAGCCACATGGATTCTTTAACTGCTCGCCTGCTGTTGACGTCCCGCCTGGAGCGTGTGAGTCGGATGTGAAAGACAATGAAGCTAAAGAAGTTGTTGCTACCAAGTCTGTTTCAAACGCTTTAATTGCCAAGCTTTGATTTTTTTTCTTCATCTTTTACAGTTATTATTATGTCTAGTTGATTGAAATTTGTACGACTTTAAAAACAATATACTTTGGTGTGTGAATTTGACTCGGTCTCAAGTTCAGTTCATATGTCACAGACTCACTGTGGACTCTTTTCGTCATATCCCAGACCCCTCACTATTTAGGTACATGACTCTTTCCTTTACTCCTTTTTCCTTGGAATTATTAAAATTATTATATGGCCCACGTATAAGCCACTATAGGAAAAAGCATATGCTTTTACTTTTTATATATGTTGATCTTTACTTTAGTTAAGGTCAATTGTCTTGAAAGTAGTCCATCGCCTTGTACTAGTCCACTAAACAGTTACCACGTTTTCTTATCATTTAACCGTAAAATCTCTATCTTTTTGTTTCGTCTTATCATATTATATGACATTGCCATCACTTTTTTTACAAGAAACGTTGTACATATATATAATTAATTTAAGTTTACTTTGTTTCTTTGTTATCACATACATGTGATGTGGATTTAATTTTTTCTTTGTTTTTACCATATAAGATGTCGACTAAAAGTTGGATTTTAGTTATGGTTGGTTGCCGTGCTTCGCTTTATATAGGCCGATGATATGACAATTAACTAACATAGCCAAAAGCATTTATGTCTACGATTAAACGGACGGACTCACATTTACACTGCAGAGTCATTTTCATATTCCGGCCAAATTATTGCTTTGGTGAAAGAGCTAGTGAGAACGTAGAATTTTCTTACGTGTGAGTGTGTTGGAAAAACACATCACCTTTTTTCTCTCTCCTCTTCACAACCATAAAATATTACACTAGTCCTATTCGTAACAGTCGAATTACTAGTCATACTACCACTGCTCTCTGACAATAATGGCAAACACCGATTTCCCTCCACAACCACCATCGTCTATCCTCCCTCCCACCACCATGGTCCAACACCACAAAACCATCCAACAGAGCCTCGCGCTCCAAATTCTACTAGCTGACAGACTCGTTAAATCCGCTAAAGAAGTCCAACCTTCAAAGCTCGACTGTTCCGACCTTGCTAAACTCGCCACCCAACTCGCCCACCTCCTCCGTTCCACCGCTCGACTCGTTTCCTCCACCACCGCCACTTTCTACGACCGCCCTCTCCGTTCCATCTTTTCCAATCTCTCCTTGAACCTCGAACGAGCACAGACGCTTGTTCGCAAGTGTAAGCACCGAAGCGGCATCCTCCGTCAGGTCTTTGCTATCACCACCACTGCCGACGTCCGGAAAGTCTCGAATCTTCTGGAGTCTTCCATCGCCGACATCAAATGGCTCCTTTCCGTTTTTGCCCCCGATGATAACGCCGGTGTAAACCTTTCCCTCCCTCCCATTGCCAGTAATGACCCTGTACTCGCCTGGGTATGGTCCAATATTGCGACCGTCCAGCATTCCACGCAACTCAAAGACCGAATCGACGCTGCTAACTCGCTCGCGTCCTTAGCCGGTGACAACGACCGGAACAAGAAGATGATCGTTGAAGAAGATGGAATTCCGCCGCTTCTTAAACTCCTAAAAGACGGTTCTTCACCGGAGTCCCAAATCGCCGCTGCTACAACTCTCTGCACTTTAGCAACCGATAGAGAAAAAATCTCCGCTTTTGTTCGATCCCAGGCTATTTCCACCATTGTTCAAGTTCTCAACGATTCAACCACCATTGTTGTTCGAACAAATGTGATCAATTTGGTGTCGAGAATGGCCGGAATTGATTCATGGGTGCAAGAGGAATTCGGAAGGGAGAATGTGATTAGACCAATCGTCACATTCTTAGCTAACGACATCGTTCTGGATGATAGTACCTCTGGTGGCTTCCATTTGAGTTCTTCCTTATCTTTCCATAATAGGAAAGAAACCGAGCCCGCTTCCCCAGAGGAAAAACTCAATCTCAAGATAAGTTGTGCGAGGGCATTATGGGTATTGTCAAAAGGAAGTTTATCAAACAGTAAGAAAATCACCGAAACAAAAGCATTAATATGTTTAGCAAAACTCATCCAACACGAAAGCCAAGAATTACAGATAAATTGCTTAATGACAGTCACCGAGTTGGCTGCAGTGGCCGAGTCAAACGCTGAGTTAAGACGCCAAGTGTTGAAGCCGAATTTGCCAGCTGCACGAACTCTATTGGACCAGCTCCTTCGAGTCGTGAACCATGAAACCAACCCGAAACTGGTGGTTCCAGCCATAACAACAATTGGGTCACTGGCTAGAACCTTTCCTGCTAAAGAAACTCGAATACTTGGACCTCTAGTTTCAAAACTAGA
This sequence comes from Cichorium intybus, assembly GCA_023525715.1. Lineage (NCBI taxonomy): Eukaryota > Viridiplantae > Streptophyta > Magnoliopsida > Asterales > Asteraceae > Cichorium > Cichorium intybus. The sequence goes on from CM042017.1 coordinate 6,725,716, forward strand.
CCACGAAGTTAGCGACGTCACTAACGAAGCTGTCATGGCATTAACAAAATTTGTCTGTCCCGACAACTTTAACTGTGTTGAACACTCGACGGCAATTTTGGAATTCAATGGAGTTCCTCGTGTTATGGGTTTCTTGAAAAGCAGTGATAATATCAAGATTCAAGTTCACGGGCTTAAACTATTGTGTTATCTTGCTTTACATGTACCCAATAGTAAGGCTCTTGAAGAAGGTGGAGTGTTGAGTGTTATTGAGGGTGGTGCTCGATCCATAGTGGCTCAGTACCCTGAGATGAAAGAGCTTTTAGCGAAGGCGGTGCACCATCTGAAATTTTATCAAGCCGGTTCTCATGCACATAAGCCGGCTTTTGGAGTATGATTGTTTTATGAGGGTGATTGTACATGTTCAGAGACGTGTAAATTATTCTGGTTAATGAGTTTTTAATAAGGATTCCAAGTTTTGATCGTTTGGCGTTACATAGGATCAACAGCATTGTCATGTGTGTGTTTGGTGCATGTAAGACCGACCGAGACAGATTAATCTGACCAAAAAAGAAAAACATTATACAATTTTCTGCACACGTGGAACAATTCTGCCCCCTAGTCTACTCAAAAGACTTCAAATTGGGATTCCTTCTCATCCTTAGGCACCACATGTATGACGTTATGCTGAGTTGTACTGCATGCCCTTGGCGTGGTGTGGTGACAATGAAATGTAATGGTCGACTTATTTTTGTATTGAAAAATTAGGGATGATTTGAGGTGACACGTCATGGATATTTCATTGGTAAGAGATGGGAAAATAATGATGATGTGACACTGATGCGGTAAAACTTTTGGTGTGGTGATGTAATGACGAATGCAGCATGACCTTAAAATCGTTAATAGCCCTAAAATTGTTGTCCACAATAGCTGAAAACGTCTATTTGCGTCTCGTGTCTTGATTCGAACCTCAAAACAAGGAACGATCACTAACGTTCTAGACGTGCTCACAATTTTTGCTTATTCAAGATCTTTGTACAAAATAGCATATATTCCGTATGTACATATTATTCTAAAACAAATACGACATACATGTCTTGGAACATTCTTGAAACATCCAGAGCCTTCTATGGCGGACCCTAAACGTCTAAGTTGAATTTCACTAAACCCTAGACCATGAACTCTAAACTTTTGATATCCTCTAAACCCTAAACCTTATACCCTAAACTATTAGAAAAATATAGCGAGTGAATAGTTTGATGTGGTTCTTTCTTTGTTAAGAAACTAACAAGGGTTTGAAAGACCCTTTGGAGGTTGAATTTATGTCGATTATGTGTATATTAAGAAGTTAACTGTCTTGTTCATCTTGCTGTTCTTACGTTATATATAAACCTAGCTTGTGGATCATTTTTCGTGACGTTCTTCACTAAACTGATGTCTCTGTCGCTTTAAAGACATCTTATATTCGGACGGTGAACTATCTTTTCAAAATTTCAAGATTCGACCCATTTTAGAAACTGTTCTTGTCAAACCCATAAGTGGAACAACCACTTTTTACTCAGTAATTTGTTAAAAATCCCGAAATGGAAAGCTACAAATAAATGCACTTGCTTTCGGCTGAGTTATGTCTTCAGGTTGCCTGTTGTTATTGTCAAATACATTGCTCCTTATCCACGTGAGTACAATTATTGAACTCATATATGAAAAAAGATGATTTAAATCAAATTGGGTCCTCCATATTACTGCAAGTAAATATTATTTTAATGCACATATTGATTGCAATGAAAACGTGACTTGATAAATTGGCAAAAGACCAATTCTATTGCATACACTAATGTCATGCGTTTTTAAGTGAATATTTAAAGTCATATTCAAAGTGATTTAATGTTCTTCAAGAGACTTTGATAGTTTTGGACTTTTTGTGCCCAAATTTTATACATAATTTAGAACATAATTGTATGAATTGTACATTTGTATACAGACAGTGAAAACGTCAAAAACAGAAAACATAACACGGCTCACATCTGTAAATTTTGAACCGGATGTGTATACTAAAGCGGATGGAATTACATGGTCAGGACACTGTCAGACTTTGCCAATTACCAGTCCAAGATTCTTTGGTTTTGGGCCCCGATTTTATATTTTCCTTGATTTGAAAGAATTTTATGTTTTTTTTTTTTGGTTTTTTATGTAAATTGTGTGAAATCTAAGTTAATATTGCACAAAACAAAAACTTGGGATTCTATAAAAAATACGGGTTTTTATCGTTAGGTTATCATGAGGAAGTACCAACCGTTTACCAAGGAAAAAGTTATGATTTTTGAGAAGCATCTACTTTTATATGTCATTAAGTGTCAAAATAAAAGTGATTATTATTGGGTAGGCTGGCTGATTACTTTAAGAACAGTTGATGTACAATGAAGGGGTGACTTTATTTACCTTAGGCTATTATGTTCCCAACAACTTTTATCAAAACTTTTGGTTCTTGTAACGTATTTGTGGTGAACTTATTAAGGCAAATGGGAAAGTTTGGTTTGTTTTGGCTTTGCTATTTAAGCAATTTTATTTTGCATACTTGAAATATGTCATTATCTTCTTTCATGGCCATATCAACATCGATCTTGCGTGTGAATATGCTTAACCTTTACTATTCGTTTTGATGATCCTGATAAATCAAAACCTCTTAACTTTACAAGGTTGGTGAGTAAAGTCTTTAGGATAACCAAGTGTATCGTGTCGTTTATCTGCTTAAGAATTGTTCTCATTAACTGTTCTTACAACTATAATACTATATAAAACATGATCATTAAAAAACTTTTGAGAAAATGACGACATAGTTGAAATGAAAGGAAGATATAAATGATGAGATATCGTAGAAAAGTGAGGATATAATTGGGAAGCCTTATTATTATTATTATTATTATTTACCAATGTTCTTTCTTGGTTAATAAGTTAAAAAAGAAACACCAACTTATAACTTAGGTTATTTGCATATTAAACACATCAAATGAAAATGTATATTAGTTTTAGTTGAAGTCTCTAATTGACGCGCAAGATAGAAATAAAAACATTAAAAGTGTTGCAAGAAATTCGAAAGAGAGCTTTTATTAATTTTAAGACTGATTGAGAAAGCATACAAAGCCCTTTACATAGGTGGGAGCTAAATTTGACATGTGTTGCCAAAATTTCTAGAAAATTAAAATTGACAATAATGTCCTTTATTTAATTTTTTAAATAAACTTGAAAAGACGAAAATTAAGGAAATCGCCATACTTTGCTATTATACAGAATAAAGCAAATTATGAAAATGGGTTGAAATTGGGGAAACTTAAAATTGAAGGTCTAAATGGTGGAATTTGGTGACACCAAGTGGACAAACTCCGGATGGATCAATAAGGTCTGTGTTGCTTTTCACCACGAATTTTTAAGAATTTGAAAGCAAGATTTTCTTTTTCGGTTATTCCAAAAACACTGTTTAGGCAAGCTAAACAACTCGTTAGCATGTATGGTCTTTTTGCGAGATTTCATGAGTTCTAACCTTGAAAGTCTCTTTTACCGTTGAAAGTTTATGCACATTTGTCAAGAGTTTTAAAGATACAAGACATTTGTTTTTATGGGTGTTTTCTCTTTTGATATTCAACAAAATGTAAAAGTGGTGAATTTGAATTCAATTATTTGAGTTATGACTTCTTTGACTTATTGTCAATAAGCATATTTTGAAGAACTCTTCCTAATCCTCTATATTAAGAAACTTGTACATCCCCCCTGTCTAAAATGTGTATGCACAAATTGTTCAAAATTGTGGGTCCTATTTACATTTCCACATCATATTTTTCCACATCTATAAACTGATTTACCCATAAAATTAAAAACTTTAAGCATCTACACAAAATCACGATATTCACAAGCAAATGCGTCTATTATGGGGAATTTCACCGGATCCATATATAGTTGTATCACGTTAGTTTCACAACACAAATCAAATTACTAGTATTGAGATAAGTAGAAGAATCATTGAACGTAAGTTACTTTCATTTAAAATACTAACAACCATCGTTAACTACATAGTTAAAAAAACATAAAATACAGTACGACATCAGAAAGTGACACTTCAATATACGTCTTATTCGGCCAAAACCACATGAAGATGTTGTACCCACCCTTTAGAACAATCAAACAAAAAGCAAGAAAACTTTACAAAAGCCTTCGTCATAACTCTATAAGGAAAAAAAAAAACCAAAACAAAAATAATATACCTTCGAGCAAACCCGCATAGTATAAAACCAATTATGTACCCGTGCGTTACTCAGGTATATAAAAAAATAAATTGTGTATTGAAATTTACATGGATCAATCATATCTGATGGAAGACATCAGAGTATGACCCCATTTGGTAGAGATTGAAAGGTGATGCATTGTTGAGTTGTACATCATGCATATGATGTTGTTGCCATTGACCTACACATCCTTCTTCAGATTTGACATTAACCCCATTGAATTGAAACAATTCCCCTTCAAACGTCATTTGCTGAAACCCCGCAGATAGACTTGTGTTCATAGTTGAACTATTGGCGGTGGTGCTCGAGCCGGAATGATCGGAAAAGTCGGTGGTGGCGGTGGTCCGGTGATCAAAACTTGCTAAATTTGGCAATGACGTTTCGTAGGTGGTTTGATGGTATTGAGCTAAAAGATTGGAGTTGTAACCTATTGGATCGATGCCCGATTGGAATTCAACCAAAAACAACGGATCACAAACCGATTTGGTTAAAAAAGTGTCGCGTATCGAGCTGTTTTCCATTGATGCTGATGAGGATAACAATAATCCGCCATTGTTGATGTGAAAAGCTTGCTCTAATTCAGCTGTCATTGGCATTGATGATGAAGAATTTGCAAAAAGATCGGGTTTTTTGTCGAAAAATTCAATCCTTTTGTCTTTAACATCATTTTTGTCGGTGATTGGCTTGTGGGTATTTGGATCGATCCCCTGTTTCATCAGTTTCTTCTTTAGACACGAGTTCCAGAAGTTCTTGATCTCGTTATCTGTTCTTCCTGGCAATTGTGCGGCAATTTGAGCCCACCTGGAGACCCATTTTAGCAAAATTTTAAAAAAAGAAATACAAAAACAAGTACAACCATCTCATATGATCGAAGAATCGAATGTTTTTGAAGTCGAATTTTATTACCGATTGCCAAGAACTTGATGAAGATTGAGTATAAGCTCTTCTTCTTGTTGAGAAAACATCCCTCTTTTAAGATCAGGCCTCAAGTAGTTTATCCATCGAAGCCTACAACTCTTCCCACATCTTTGCAATCCTGCTTTTCGTTCAAGATTCCGAAAAGAAGTCAAAAAGTTTCGAACTTTATATACATATACATATAAATATACACAGAAAAACAATGAAAGCCATGTCCTTTTTTGCATTTTGCAGAGAAAAGACTCGTTTTTTTCCGTAACCAAGAGAGAAGAGAACGCGAGAGAATAAAAAACCCACATTTTTTTCATGAAAAAAGACTGCTTTTCCGTACCAACAAGGGGAGATCAAGAATCGAGAAACTGGTCGTTTATTATGGAATTAAGAAAATACTTGTTTAAGTATAAAAACCCAATTTGCAATGAAAAGAACATCGTTTTACTAGAATCCTACATATTTTCTTGCAATTCGCAATGAGAAAAGATTTTGAGTTTTTAGAGAAGACGACTATAAATAACCAAAACGAGCCCTTTCCCCTGCAATTCGCATCAGAAAACGACCCGTTAAACTGAAGAGAAAGAGGCAGAAACCAGCATGTTTAGGAACCGAACTCCAGCAACCAACACCAAATCTTGTAATGTATTTGAGAAGCTTCTCATCTTCTTCAGGAGACCATAATCCTTTTCTAAGCTTCTGCTTGACGCAGCAAGAATGGCGACCCATGAGAGTGTGTTTAAACAAGAAGCTGATTGCTGTTGTTATCACTGCAAATATATAGGGGGGGGGGGGGGGGGGGGGGGGTGGGGTGGGGGTTGGGTTGGGGAATTATGTGATATTAATAAAAATTTCAAGTATGTAAAGGACATGTCTTTTTTTGAAGTGACAATTGACAAATCAAGAATTAAAACTTTAAACAAATAAGGCTAACTGTTAATTATTTTGAATACTTTATCTTTGATAAGAGAAAATTGTAAAAATATGCATTTGATTTACCTTTTTTTAATTGGGTTTAAATAGATTATTTGGTGTTTTTTTGGAAGGGTTTTATTATGATTTTGATTCCTGTTCAAAATAAAATTACATATATATATATATATATATATATATATATATATATATATATATATATATATATATATATATATATATATATATATATATATATATATATATATATATATATTTATTTATTTATTTATTTATTTTAATACTTATATAATTATAAAATTGAAAAAGACTCATTCCCCAACCCACCCCTACCCCTACCCCCACATTTCCTTTCGGTTTAACCGACTTGAATAAAACCCCACTCCCTTTGCTCTTTCATTCTCTTTCACTCATCGGTCACCACATCACCACCCATTATATTTTTCACCGAAGACAACCCTTTCTCTAAACTAACCTGCACCATTCTCTCTCTCTCTCTCTCTCTCTCTCTCTCTCTCTCTCCTTCATCACATTCCGTCTCACAAAACTATAGCCACTGCCACCATTCACTATCGGGTTTGGGAAAAAGATAATATAAAGACACAATATTTAAAGTAAAAGGGCGTTTTATGGGTTTATTTCAGATCATTCTAACCCTAATCCTTAACCCACCCACTCTGAGAAGTTGGACCATGAGCAAAACCATAAGCCTTAGTTTGCCTCAAAATGTGAGTTTTAAGTCTTTAAGGATGTACAATCATATCAAAACAACAGTTTAAGTAGCCACACAATCTACGGTCTTCTAAATGTCCCCAGTCTCTAATACTCCAAAACATTATATGCGGGTACATGTAAAATAATATAGCTAGACTAGGGAGTTTAGTGAACATATCTGAGAAAATGGCTCTATGGTGAGATTGGACAAGTATAATAATCCAACTCTATGGCAAATTCCCCCAAAGTATTTCGTAGTTATTTTCCAAAATGTTTTAAATAAACATTTTCCAAAATGTTTTAAATTCCCCCAAAATATTTTATAGTCATTTTCCAAAATGTCAAATAATTTAGCTAGACTAGGGAGTTTGGTGAATAAATCTGAGAAAATGGCTCTATGGCAAGATTGGATAAGTATAATAATCCAACTCTAAGCCAAAATCCCCCAAAGTATTTTATAGTCATTTTCCAAAATGTTTTAAATAAACAAGGATGTTGAGATAATATAATATGCAATGCCATGAAATGATATGCACATGAAACTAATCCCAAACTTGTGTCATCCACACTCACAAAGTCCCTTTCACTAGGGTAAATGGTTAGGCTAAAACTTGGTAAGCAAGCTTACAATCGTTGCAAGGGCCAAGATCGTCCATCACCGAAAAGTTTAGGGTAGATATGTGGCCATTAAAAATGTCATCCATGCAATACGCTTGCAAGGCCTATTCTTAGGCTATTGTAGCTTAATCAACAACACATCACAAATTGGGAAATTTGTCCCAAAGGTGCCCATAACACACATAAGTCATAAACCCTCATATATGTAATGTTTATGATGAACGAATACAAAAATATAAGATATAAATCGTGAAACATGTTATTTGCATATATTCCACAAGTAGAAGTTAATTTTGAAAACACTTTACCATCCAAAGTAGTTGATAAGACATGTATCCATAGGATAATAGTCACCTCAACTCTAACAACCCTCCTTCAACTTCTAACAACTTGAGGTAGTTGGTGGTCACCTAAGAAAGTCCAAAATCTAAACTATACATTCTTATTAATCTGTTAAGTCACTCTATTAAGTTCTTATTGGTGAAAATATGATTTCATTCCATTAATATCATCCATATAACCATTAAGTAGCATAGGCGACAACTATAATTGATTTGAACATCGTATGTAAAAGTTACAAAGTTGACCCTAGCCTTTTTAGACAATTACTCGACTGAGTCAAACTCCAAAAGAGGAGTGACTCGACCGAGTCACATGTCTAATGTCTTTTTTTTAGTTTCCTTCATCAAAAACCTCTATACACATGCCCAACTTATTTCTAAGCTTAATTCACTTAGTTCCAAAGAATTCGATTGATCCAATAACATCTTAGTATCTTGAAAATCATTTATGATCATCTTTTAATCACAATTTATGTTGCATTTTGGATGATTTATGAGGATTTTTACACAATATGGAACTTGTTCAACATTATAAGCTTGATTCAAGTCACATATCATGTGTATTTGTAGAATTTCATGGAAAATTATTGGATCAATAACTCATTACACTTCAAGCTATGACTAGAAACCTCTAATGGAGCTAGGTCATATATTAAAGTTCATACAATGGTTCAAATCATGAAGCAACCAAGAGATAATGGATTCCTTTGTTTTGAATGAGTTTAGAATCATTCAAATGAGATAAAAACTCATTAATCTCCATTTATGAAAGCTAGATTTGAATCCATCCTTAATGGAGCTTCATAACTAGAAAAATGCATTTAACTCAATAACAAGTCAAGGATGATATGAATGAACATTAAACAACATTTAAATGATTGAAAAGGTATAAAATAATATATAATTCATGCCATTCATTGGCACTTTATTTGGCTCATTGATTCACAATATAAAAATATAATAAAATTTTAAATATATTTATTTATTTGTTTTCTTTATTTTCAAAATAAATTTTATTTTGTCGATTTGATCTCAAAACTCCTAGGCCCAAAACACGGATGTTACAGTTTAAAATTTCACTAATTGATCTCAAATCTTAATTTCAACTTAAGCATCATATAATTATACTTTCTAATGTTAAATTCATAACTTTGTGGTTCCAAACACTAATCCAATAGTGTTTTACAAGTTCCTAATTTATAACATTTTAAATCATTTTCTCATGAATTAGTCTCTTTAATCATTTCATCTTGCCTTTTAATATCTATACAATTTACAATTCCATTGTAAAGTTCTTTTATTTATTTCAAAGTTATATTCTAATTATTTGAATTTTTTATTAATTAATTTATTTATAAAAGTTTTATTTCTCTACCAAATTAGTCAAAACTTCTAGACGTATAATACTGATGTAACATTATATATTAAATAGTTCAACTTTGTATAGATCTGAATGTTACAAGGTGGCTGTTAGGCAAGAGATGATGTATGTATCTGAATGTTGGTCGAGCAAGAAGAAACACAAGTGGAATATAGAAGTAGCTAAAATGAGCATATTGTAGTGGACATAGGGGAGAACATTTTTGGATAGGATACTAGATGCGATAATCAATAATTTTTAGTTAGGATTGGGTTCGATATTTAAAATATTGAGGGAAGGTAGATTGAGATTAGGGATTGGGTTCAATATTTAAAATATTGTGGAGACTATTGGCGACAATAATTAGGAGGGTGGAGACGTTGATATAAGATCGTACGACAACAAGAAGTAAAGCAAGAAAGAAGTAAGAAGATAATGTGAGGTCTACATGAAGGAGCCGACTCTTTTCAAGAACATGACTTTAGATATTATGGTGTTGAGACTTAGTATAATGGTGTTGGAGTGATGTGTTTCCCTATTTATTTAGATAATGCGTGTATTGTACATACATCTTATTCTCTAAGCACTTACCCCTTGTATATTATTATTATTATTGTTGTGTTGTATTAATGCCTGCTTGTTGGTATTATGTAACTACTCTATATCATGTATTATTGATTGTACTAGGTGAATGTCTGTGTTGCGAAAAATACAATTACATAGTTAAATTAATAACAAATACATGTTGTTAACTATAGTAAATTTATTAAGTATAAAAAATAATTCTTATACTAAGTCAATTTAAAATATTTAACTATTTTGAATCATATGATAAGATGAGCATGTATTAGAACTACCCTATCTCAATAGCTTCTACCTGAAGGTTGCATGTGAATAAATCAAAATATATATTTCTAATATTTTTTCAACTATTATTTTGTTTAATTAATACATTTTTTTATTTAGCTATTTTTTGATTTATTTCAAATACTAACAATTTTAAAGTACACAATATACAACGTCTTATACTTATACATTTTGTATTTAACTGTAGTGTTTTAAATGGAGCATACTAGCATATGTATCTATGTTCTAACTAATTATTTTAGTACTACCAGAATGATTATGAATAAAGTGTTTATGGTCATTTTAAAACTTTTGAAGACTAATTCTTATCAAGATTGATGTAGCTTGGACACATTTTTCTTTGTCAAATTTTCTTTCAAATCTCTTTGATGTTAATTGGATATAACATAAATTTTTATTATCTTACTACCATGTAATCCTCTTTCTAAAAATGAGGCCTCACTTATGACTCTCCTATGTCATTTCAATGACATTTTAGGGATTCGTTGTTGTTTCTGTTGTTATGTTAAATTTTATACAAAATAGTGATATTATAAATTTGTTATAATTGTACGATTGAAATGTTGTATATAGATTGGTATGACGATGAAAGTATCTTATGTCTTTCTATAGTTAATAACACACACACACACACACACACACACACACACACATATATATATATATATATATATATATATATATATATATATATATATATATATATATATATATATATACTTTTTCAATATTATGATTAACTAAAAACTAATAATAGATAAAGGTAATCATACTTAGAACTGAAGTTAAGAGGAAGGAAGAAAGAAATAAAGAAAGAAAGAATAAGTGGTTTTGAAGCAAATTGTTGAAGCTTTTACATTGGATTGAATTAGATTTCAAGATATCTTTGTCTCTCTAAATCTGAATAATTTTCACATAAACCCAAACGGGTAATCAAACATTTATAGTTTTTTGACGTACATATTGTTATAAAATTTTCAATAAATTTACGACATAAGATTTGGATTTAGGAGCACTAAGTTATTTTAACAATAACAGTAGATCTAGTAGGTCGATTTTTGTTAGCAGTTTATTGATGTATTAGTGGAAATTAATTTAATACTGTCGAATTATATGATTTGTAATTAAGGATTTTGGATTATTGTGAATTGAAGTCGATGGCAAACCTGGTTGGCAAATTCTATCATATGTTATTGACGTATAGAAGAGAATATTGTATAAACCTTGAGTATATGTTTCGAAATCAAGGCTTCTAATATATTGAGATAATTAAAATTACAAAGGCAAACCATTTGAGAGAAGTTTGTTGTCACTAAAACTTATAGAATAAACCGATAGATTGATTTAAACTTTAAAGTTAGATTGATTTAATATAATTTACTTATTTATCCTTTTATTTTATATAAAATTAGAAGAAAATTGCGGTGCTTTTATTTCTTACCTGAAATATATCACTCTTTATACTACAGACTATACTTTTTCTATGTATTCTTAGTGTTTCGAAAATTTACACGATTGATTGATTGACTCATCGTTTAGTTATATATGTCTAAAGCGTATCTTATTTATAAAGATTACAAAACAAATGCCATATAATAATAATAAGACAAAACTTCATAAATGGTCCCTGTGGTTTCACAGGATATCGAGTTTCGTCCCTAACTTTCAAAAACCTCAAGGATGGTCCCTATGGTTTGAAAACTTTTCATGGATCGTCCCTGAACCATATAAAATGACTAATTTGCCCTTTTTAATTTCTTTTACATTTTCTTTAACAAAAATTTATTTTTAAAGGAAAATAAGAAAAAGATAAAAGAGAATAAAAACACGTCTATTTCTTCATCTCTCTCTCTCTCTCTCTCTCTCTCTCTCTCTCTCTCTCTCTCTCTCTCTCTCTCGCTTCACAAAAACCCAGCACCCCCACCCACGTCCAAATACATGTTCACCTGTAGGTAGTTCAATGGTGAAGGAAATCTACAAATATAGCTTTACTTGTATGATTAAAACGACTTTAGCTATAACAAACTAGAAGCTTGGATTGCAGAGAAAGTTCTAATGTTTTAAGCATGAACAGAGAAAGTTAATTAGTGTTCTATGTAGTTACTCGCAAGAAATTATTGATGGATTTGAGTAATAACAAACCAGAAGCTTGGATTGCAGCACCGAATGACCAGTTCACCAACAGGTAATGTTCATGGTTTGATTCCAGCATCTGCAAACAATGTTCTTTCACCATTGTCGAATGGGATCCTTGAATTAATTTATGGCGAATTGGTGGTGGATATGTCAATACAACCATCGATCTTTAGGCACCAAGATTAACCCTCAAGTTGGGTTTAGCGACTACAACATTAGCGAACAATTAGTGATCAAGGAACTGTGGCGATCAATCGACTGGGTTTAGCGACTACTGATTTGCAATTTACAGTCATTAGCGAGAACTCAACAAGATTTGCCTTTGATTATCCATCATAGATTTAGCTTAGCAATCAGAGACAATTGACGATTACTGCATAACGATTCTAAGATAGTCGATTACAACATCACAGGTTTAACTTTCTATTACCTAATCCCGATTTCCAAATTCATCTTTCTAGTCGATCGCCATTAGTATCATTCATCGATAAAACATTCAATTCGCAAACACGTTGATTAAGGCCATTACGAGGTTCGCTGGTTGTCAACTTCAATTTGATAAAACCGTAGAAGGGTTGAAGACGGTGAGCAGTGGTGAAGGTGGGGGCCGGTGGTGGTATGCTGAGATGTTCATCGATAAAACATTCAATTCGCAAGCACGTTGACTATGGACATGTTCATGGTGTTTGTAATTTCCTTTAGCAGCTGAGGTCATTTGTATATAGGTCGCCGGTGAGGGAAACAAATTAGGTCGTCGGTGAGGGAAACAAAAAGGTTAGGCGATGGTGTCAGCAAAGAGAAAGAGATATTTGGGGGTGGGTGGGTTTTTAGTTTTTTTCTTGCGAATCTTCAATTGGGGTTTCGATTTGGGTTTGGGAAGAGAAGAAGCGAAGATGAAGATGAACTCACCGGTTGCAGCGTATCCCACCTAGAGAGAGAGAGAGAGAGAGAGAGAGAGAGAGAGAGAGAGAGAGAGAGAGAGAGAGAGAGAGAGAGAGAGAGAGACGTGGGATTTGGGGGTGGGGGTGGGTTTTCAATTCTTTTTCTTTTTTTAATATGAAGTTTTGTAAAGAAAATCTAAAAGAAAATGGAAAGGGTATAAAAGTCTTTTTATATGGGTGAGGGACCAACCGTGATAGAAAATTGAAACCACAGGGACTAGGCGTGAGGTTTTTGAAAGTTAGGGACTATACTCGATATCTTTTGAAACCACAGGGACCATTTATGAAGTTTTGTCTAATAATAATAATAATTGTTTAGTTATACATTTCTAAGCGTATCTTATTTATAAAGATTACAAAACAAATGTCATATAATAATATAAACACATTTTAAAAAAGACATTAAGTTTCATAAAAGTTTGATTGTGACACCGTATTATTCTTTTTTCAATTAAGACAATAGATTTTCAAAAAAAATCAAGAAAATGCATTGTGAGTTAAAGTGCATAAAGAGATTCAAGGAGAAAATGTGGGTATGAGGACCTTGGACTTCCGGTTACGATGTGGTGGGTTTTGGAAGAGAATAGTCGAATTGATAAATCACTTGCATAAAAAAACCATTATTTTTGTTCATCTCTCCTAAAAAGGGTTGGTAATGGGAATGTAATGTTTTTAGACATGTTTGGATATGTAATATACATCTCCAAGTTCGTTATCCTCGATTACATGGTCTTGAATGATGAAGGATTGCACACTTAAGGATGATGTGGGACGAGAACACTTGGAGATGGAATTAATGAAGACCAATTAGAGGGAGTACAAAGGATATTCGACTGAATGACATGTTGAATCTGCTTGCTTCTTTTTAGTTGTCTTAAATGGACATGAGTGAATCTGGATTTGGAATATTTCGGAAGGTTTCCGGTGAAATTGTCCAAATTCCAAATCTACTTATGTCCAAAAACTAGGAAGGTGCTAGAAAAAAAAACATTACAATGTAATTGCCTAAACTGGGTTTTGAAGCTAATCAATGCTCTGTCGTTTTGCTTATAAAACCTACTCTGTAACCATTGAAAAGAAAACGAAACAATGTTATCAAACAAATCTTCATTCCGAGACCTTAACACTAAATCGTTTCGTTAGTTCCATAAGACGAAACATATCGAGATCACAATGACATGTATTCTGCCTTTTTCCACCTTAAAAGTCGGACCCTCTCCATCTACTCTATAACACATAGAACCGATAGAATTGAGCAAGACTCATCATAGCAATTAGCCACCCACAACGATAAATGATTCAACACTTCAGAAAAATGAAGAGATGGTTCATATTTTCCGTTTGGCTTTGACATATTGGATTCTTAACAAATTTTTATATCATCATATTATTCAAAGTAATTACAAACAGCGGCGGACGTAGGCTTTACTAATAGTCGTGGCACCGAAGATGCACCCTATTAAGTAGCGACACTTTTTTTTCCACGGAGTTGCACCCTATTAGAAAAAAATTTGCTCTGCATGTACAAAATTTAGTCGTGTCCTAGGCCACCCAAAGACACTATTCAAATCCGTTATTGCTTACAAATTTATATATCAACATAGTATAAAATTATTATCTCATACTTGATATAATAATACAATCACTTTCCAACATATAGTTGGTAAAACTTTTTACTACATAATTTTAACAGTACAATGTAACACATTCATTTAGTTTAAAAAAATTTAAACCGAAGCATAGTATTAATTTCCTATAATTATATATATATATATATATATATATATATATATATATATATATATATATATATATATATATATATATATATATATATATATACATTTTTTGCCGCTTAAATGGCGCGGTTCACGGTTTATTTTTGAGTTTTGCTAAACTACGTCTATTTTGTGTTTAAAGATATTTTGTTGGAAGACAATTCATGAATTTGTTGTTGGTGTAGTGGTTTGTTTATTGCTCATGTAGGGAAAGGATGCAGGTTCAATCCCCGCCGGTTTGACTTCCCTAATTTTTTAAACATTTATGCATATTGTTCCTTTCCCCTCTTGAAACTTCTATTTTTTATAATTTTCACCCAGATTTTAAAGTTCTTTTACATATTTTTCTCAACCCCTTTTCCCAAGTTTTTTTTGGTTAAAAGTGAATTTTTTTAATTCTTTTACAAACTTCTCTTAAATACTTCTTACAACTTCTTTTAAAACTACTTTTACAACTCCCCTCAAGCTTTTATTTTTTACAACTCTTATTTAGATATGAAATTGTTTTTATAAAATTGATACTTATTTTTTTATTATAATTTTCTCATATTTTTTCTTTATTATACTTTTCAACCATTTTCTTTATTTTTTAAAATTTAATGCAAACTTTTTTTACAAGTTTTTATCTAACTTTTTTCACAACTTATTGTTTTTTTGTTTGTCTTAAAAATGTCTTTTTTATTAAATAATTTTAGGGCCTTTTTTAATTTCTTTATACAACTTTAGTTATATTTTTTTTAACAACTAACATTACAAGGTTTACCAATTTTTTTTATATTTTTGCTTTTTATATTCTCTAAAATTACATTGTTTTAAAATTGGATAACTCTTTTACAGCTTTGTTTTTAGGAAATTTATACTTTTATTTTTCATGGATTCTTAAACATCTTTTTTCGTTTTTACAAAATAAGACGTCATTTCTCTCGAAATTTTTCGCATAAGAAATTATCCGCAGCAACGTACGAATAAATTACCGCTAGTTATTTACTTTCATGAACCGAATCTAACCACACCGATAACCATATTTACAAACACCACGACATATATTCTGAGTCCAAATAAATATATACATTATTTTTATATTTTTTTATTAGTAATTGAATAAAATTGTGAAAATTGACATGATAATAAAGGTGAAGAAGGAAATGGTGATAAAAGTGTACTTGTGAACACATAATATAAATAAAAAATAATGTCATAAAAGTTATTAAGTTTGTAGAAATATTTAGTTTTATTACTTTTTGTATTTATGGTTCATTGAAATCATTAAATTTGATAGAAATGTTCAATTTTGTTATATGTTATAACAGTTTCCAGGTTACCTAACATAAAATTTGTAAAAAAAAAAACCCTTAAGTTACTATTCAAATTTACCCTTTATATAGATATTTATGTAACGCAAAAAAAAATTATTACATGAAAATACGTATTTATACACAAAAAAAAGTTTCAATAAACATCATATTTACGTTATTAAAATACTATCATTTATATGTATATGTTTTTTGCCGGATTATACAGTTTAAAACATAAAAAAATGTATTCATGTTTTATATAATAGTGAATATCTAACATTCTTAAAATGGTTTTCTACGTTTTTAAATGTAGAAATAAATATTTACGTATTTTAGAATTATAAATATATTTTTAAAAGTATTACTATGTTTCTAAAAGTAAAAATATGTACTTTTTTTTAGAAATATCAATACGTTTTTATTTCATAATATGCTTTTGACCACTACATACGTGCTTATATCCAGTGTGTGTGTGTGTGTGTGTGTGTGTGTGTATATATATATATATATATATATATATATATATATATATATATATATATATATATATATATATATATGTGGTTCAATGCAGAACCAAATAATATCACCTAACCATAGAATTAGGTTCCTGACCATGCGGTTGGATTGAGAGAAAAAGGGTAAGATGGTCAAAAACATCTTTCATAATCGTAACTGAACAAATAAATATCATATCCAATTAAATAAAAAGTCCCAAAAAAAGAAAAATCGTCACTAGTTATGTGATTGTATAAATTGAACAGTTTCGTCATCAATTATACGAGGATCGTCTTCAAATTTTGAAAAACATAAATGAATTAAGAACCATAAACGCCAAACAATATGTTCATAAATGAACATTTTTTAATGAACAATTTCTTAAGAGTATCTGATCAAAATCATACGAACCAAAAACCAAACAACGTAATCAACCCACAAACCAGTTTCGGTGCATTCAAAATCAAAAGTTCCAAAAACAATTAGTAGTTCAATAAAAATCATAGGAACCAAAAACAATTTACAGTGCTCACTTGATTGTTTGGTAAACGGTGTTTTATTAATCGATGTTGCAATCTAGCTTAACACTATGTTTACATATGTTCATCTATGAATATATGTTCTTCTTCTTATTTATAATTACAGTAGCAAAATACTAGTGATTGTACATTTTTGGATGTCGATAGTCACAACCAATTCGATATTCACCACCAAATCGACGTTGAAATCTAGCTTGGCACTATGTTTACATATGAACATCATTCATGAATGAACATATGTTCATTTATGAACTTATGTTCATGAATGAACATATGTTCATCTATGAACATATATTCTTGCTTATAGTTACAGCAACATAAAACTTGGGTTTGTATATTTTTGGATGTCGATGATCACAAAAAATCAATACTTACCACCAAATTGATGTTGATACACGCCATATAAATCAATGACTACAAGAATCGACTACAAGAATCAATTTCAAAAATTATTCCCAAAGCAATTTGAAAATGGTGACACTTCAAAAAGTAAGAGAAGAAAACGGATGGGTATTAATCTTTCTTGTGAATTGTACGAAATTCAAAATCCCTTCTCAAATCTTGTTAGTGTACACGAAGTGGTGTTCGGGCTCAATCGGGTTCAAGGAATTTTAGGCTCGATACCTACGGTACCGCCGGTGCCGCCGTGGTACCGTAATGTGAGTTGCACCGTGTTGGTGTGACTTCCCCATCTATACTAACCCATTTGTGTGTGTGTGTATATATATATATGTATATATATATATACATATACATATATATATATATATATATGTATATATATGTATATATATGTATATATATACATATACATACATATATATGTATATATATATATATATATATGAGTATTTATATATAATAAATGACTTTAAAAATAGAAAATATGATTTGGCATCGCGGGTTCAATGGTTCGGTGGGAACTGCTTCCATTGATGTGGGATAGAGTGAGATGGGAAAGATGGAAGTGAGAGGAGAGAGAAAAAGCTGACGTGACATTGTGGGTTCAGTGGGTTCATGGGGTATTACCCCCCCCCCCCCCACCCTTAGGGATTGATAATGCTTGAGAAAAACATCGATAATGCCCTAGAACATGTGTTATTTTCTGTTAACGTGTATATATATATATATATATATATATATATATATATATATATATATATATATATATATATATATATATATATATATATATATATATCCATTTCGTTTCTAGTCGTTGATTTATTGATCTGTGGGTTAATATGGTGGTTCTATGGTTAGATGATGTCTTTTTGGTTCTATATTGAACCTCCCTATATATATATATATATATATATATATATATATATATATATATATATATATATATATATATATATATATATATATATATACATATATATATATATATATATATATATATATATATATATATGGGTGGGATCAACATAGAACCATCTTCTTGACCGTTAGATCAAGTTACGATGATAAGGGTATGATGGTAAAATGCACTTATATGTTCATCAATGAACGTTATGTTCAAAATCCCATAAAATAGTTTTGTTCAGAAATGTTCATACACACACGTTCATAGATGAACATTGATACAAAAACCAAGATTTTAGTCATGTTCATAACTGAACATGTATGAGTGTTATGATTAAACATAAATGTCACATATATACATTTTCTCATGTTCACCTGTGAACATATGTTCATCAATGAACATTGATACAAAACCAATATTTTAGCCATGTTCATAAATATTCATAACTGAACATCTATAAGTGTTATGAACAGACATAATATCAACTATATGTTCATTGATAAACATTTATACAAAAAAAAAATTCAAGCGTTGTATAGCTCCAACTTTAATCTCTCTTTATCATATTCCTTCTTCCTGTTTTTTCTCTTCTGCTGCAATCGAACCAAAAACTAATCATATGTTCTTGAATGTTCATTAATGAACATGGAAAATGTTCATTACTGAACATCTGTATTTGAATAACATCAAACTCATACTTAATATTCATAATTGAACATTCTTGAATGTTTATTAATGAACATTCGAATGTTCATAACTGAAAATTTGAATTTGCACAAAATCAAACTAATACAGAATAGAGAAATTGTAATCTTCATTAAGTGGCTGACAAACAATGACATAACCTGGATTATCTGAATGATGACGATAATATGGATGTAGTTGATCATCGATTGGAATCATGTCTCTATTCGTTCTCTGCACATCGATTGGAATCGTGTTCATATTTCACTTGACTGCTATCGTTTAATTCATTCAGACTTGGAATCAGCTCCTTATTGCACTTGACAATCGATTGGAATCATGTTAGGCTTAATCAGAAAATCGAAGAGAGGGAGGGAGACGTGATGAGAGAGACAAATTGTTCATAAATGTTCACTAATGAACATTAAACACTTTTGTTAAATCGAATCAACCACTGTAGCATTGCAATCAATTCCTGGATTCGTATTCTGAATTCCAATGTTCATATCTCTAGCACTATCTGATTCCAAATCACTAGAACCTTCGATCGAAGAACTAAAATCGTGAACCACATGAGGATAATTTGTTTCCTGAATATTTCGTATACCATCATTATCCATGGATTCAATCTCTGTAATCGGTTTCAATTCAACACTGGCAACATTAGAAATCGATTCAACTTCAGCATGTATCTTATTCGTGACCAAATTACAATTCAATTTTGCATCTAATCGACATTTTCAACATAATCGGAATTAGTAACCATCTCTATGGAGTTATCAATCAATCGATTAATAGTAGCATTCATAATCTCCATAGATCTAGTTCGAATAATCGAAAAAACAACAACCCTATCGGAATCGATTGAATGAAATCGGATTGCTGCAGCTTGATATGGAATCGATTGAATGTAATCAATTGCTATCGAGGAGGGAACTGAAATCATGGTATGATACGAACTGATTTTCCATTAAACCCATTTGTAAAATTACGAATTAACCCCTCCGTGTTCAGATGTGTGTTATTGTTAATTAATTTTTTTTAATTATCATCTTTAATCACAGCCATTGATCATTTAAACTAATGGCTTAAAAGATGGTTCTATGGTTCTATGTGTAATTAGGGGTTCTATGTTGATCCTCTACTTATATATATATATATATATATATATATATATATATATATATATATATATATATATATATATATATATATATATATATATATATATATATCGCAAAAGGAAAATACTAATGAAGAATGTAAATGATAACTATTTTTAATTGTGAATTGACACTATTTTTGAATTTCAAAATGATTGAACTATTTAACTTTAATTCTAAATAAGTATTATGGTTATTAGGGTTAAAACATTTAAGATTATTGAAAAGGGCATACATAACATGGGGCCGGTCACATAAATGAGTGAATCGCTAGGTGTCTAAATTTCCAAGTAAGTTAATTTCCTCTTCAGCCCTACCACCATGGCTTGTTTTCTTTTTGAACCATTTTATTTAATGTAATCTTTTAGTTTCGCACATTTTTTAGATACCGCATGATTTAAAATTTTTATTAGTAAACTAAAATTGAGATCTAAAAAGACTGTCATTATTTATATACCTTATTACTAGTTATTCTATTAAATCAGTTTTTTTATATTTGATTTTACTTATTATACAAGTCGTATTACTTAATACACGCCGTATTTATTTGATTTTTTTGTTATTTTATTTATTATTATTATTATTATTATTATTATAGTTTTGGTCCATATGATTTACACCGTCTCACGTTTTAATAACTTTTCAATTTTTTTGACATGATTTTTCTTTGTTGTTTCGAAAAGTTATATTTGTGATTGAATATTTATAATAATTTATTTGACGAGGAAATAAACAGATTATTAGTGCTATTATCCATATACCCTCAATTACTTCTTAAACACCTCCTGATTATTTGATTCGACTTGATTTACTTTTTTCTATAATATTCATTTCTTTTTCTTTTTCATTGCAAACGCGTATGTTGTTATCATCCCAAATTATGTTGCTACTGTTATCGCACATGTTCATATAACTAGCTATGAAATAATAATTTTTGTATATAAAATCAAAAGATTGATGTAAACCATTATTATTATCTTGAATCATATGATAATAAAGCTTAAAACTTGTAGTTGAAAAATATAATACTTATAATGGTTGAAGTTAATGATCTGTAATAAAAACTATATGTTTTTTTAAACTTATAATATATTGAACCACTACAATTTAAAATATATTTTGAACTTATAGTACTTAAATGATACTTATGAGTCTTTGTTAAATATGATTAATATTGTTAAATTTATATAGTCAATTAAATAACTAATATGATATTCTAATGTCTAGATGAAAATTATACCAAAAATCCCAACTAATTATTAAAAATTTAATTATAAGCGTATAATAATTTGTGTTTATTTTTTATATAAAATAATTGTATAAGACTATGAATTGTTATATAAAAATATTTTTTTAGTCTAAAACATAAATAGAAGTTATGTTTTGCTATTAATTCAAAGGTGTTAATAATTAAATAACATTTTTACAACTAAAAGCAGTATTTTAGGCTATTTGTTTCACAACTTATTGAAAAGTTTTTTCTTTTAAGTTTTACTTGAATATTTTTTTATTTTCTTTTTTCAAAAATGTCATACTAATATGTCAAAACTCAAAAGTTTATTTAAACCAAATTTTAAATAAAACAATATATAAACATCAATGTGTTATTACATTGATACTTTATTTTAATTTTATTACTTTTCAAATTTCAACTAAGAATTATTTAACATTAAATAATTACAACTTGAAAGCTTTATTACTTATGTTACTTAAATGGTATCCATAAGTCTTAATTAGATATGGTTAAAGTAGTTAAATTATCTTTGGTCAAATAAATGAATAATATGATCATCTGGTATCTAAATAAAAAATTATGTCAAAATCATCTAAACCCAATATTAAAAACTTAAATATAAGTCCGTGTAATATCTATATTAAATAATATGTATAAGATAAAAAAAACATTCATATATAGCCTAAAAATGAATAGAAGTTCTAAATTGCTATTATTTGATCTTATTAATAATTAAATGGCGTATTTACAATTAAAAATGTTGTTTAGGCTATTTATTTTATAAGTCATATGCTCATAGCCAATTTTTTCTTTTGCATCTTACTTGAAAGTTTTCTCATTTTCCTTTTTCAAAAAGGTCATATTAAAGTGTCAAAACTTAAATATTTATTAAAAACAATTTTCTATTAAAACCAAATAAAAATACTAATATGTAACTACACTGAAGTTGTTTTTAATATTATAACTCTTTATAGTTAAAGTAAGCGTGATTTAGCATTAAACAACTACAACTCAAAAAAAAAGTATGATACTGTGATGACCTAAAACTTGATATGAGATAATAAATGAAATATAAGTATATTAGATAGATAAAAGTGTAAGATTTTTATTTGCTACTTATGTGACACAAGGACAAAATGGTCAAAGAGAGTAAATATATGGAAAGTTATATGTTAAGACCTTTTATTAAATCATAATGAAGTGTTACTACATTTGGAAATTAGTTTTAAAACCAGAGGGCAAAATGGGAAATTTGGGGACAAAAGTGGATAAATTAATTGTCAAACTTTAAAAATTAATATCTAAAAATCTACAAGGAGTTGAGAAAAAGTCATCAAGAAGACTTTTGTAATATTTGATGTAACAAGAATATAGGAAAACGATTCGAGTCATTTGGAGTTATAACGAAGAAGTTATGACGGTTTAAAGATGGTCAAAAAGTGACAAAAATGGCTAAGTGCCTATGTTTGAGGGTTGTATCGGGAAATCTGTATAAGTTCTTGGGGCCAGAGGAGTAATTCATAGAGTTGTGATTACGGGAACACTCCTCGCAACATTCCTTAATTCAGTCCTTAGTTGATCCATCTCTTTTAGCATGTTCCGGTTGTTTTCATCATGTTTCCTCATATGCTCTGTTATTTGGCCTAGAGTGGTCAAGAGATCCTCATTGGAAATCAGAACAAGAGTTGCTAGAGGAGTTCCTCTATGAAACTGTCGGGCAACATTCCCAGCAGTGGTGAATGAGGATCTTAGGATGGATTCAGAGACTTTGACCTGAGGATCTGTGACTCATGGTGCAGGCGAAGGAGATACTCTTGACAGTTACGAAGGTATGGAGGTTGAAGATGTGATACGCAAAGTATACATGGTTTTAGAGACAGTTTGAAGGGCTAAAAATTAATAGAATAAAGGTGGAGTGTAAGCCACTCCTTCCCTTCTCTCCTTCACATGGCCGACCACATGCTTGAAGCATGGACATGTGTTGCTTGTTTGACTTTGTTCTTACAAGCACCATGCTTGTAAGACCCATCCCTTGCATTAATTAAAAGCATGGCTCTAAGACATGAGTGCAAGCATTTAAGGAGTGAAAGGCTTCCAATTGTTGGTTACTTCTCTAATTGCTATGTCATGGCCGAATTCACTCTCCTCCTCCCCTCTTTCTCTCTAAAGAAGACTAGTCAAAGTGATGGGTGCTTTGGAAATGCTTCTTCTTTATGACTTATTTGTGATAAGTGCTTAAACTCTTAAGAAGTATTTTATACAATATGAGAACTAGCATTCTTGGTGGCATATACTTGTTGGTGGATACATTATAGAGAAACTTTATTCTTAGAGTTTTTTTGTCATATTCATCAACTCCCCTAAACCAAGTGGGATCAAAGTCTTCAAATGTTGTTTTCTTTACATTTTATGGTTGTCAAATAATCTTTCTATATCATATAATTAGATCCTCTTGGTGGTTTTGTTTAAATGGTTTTAAAATAATAGTTATTTGAAAATTACTTCCATTTATCGCTTAAAATTATTTTACAGATAAGATTCGATTTTAATTTATCAAAACTCATCGTAAGTATATCGACTCCAACAACTATACATTTACCAATACTTTAGCATAAAAAGACATACAAGTCCCGAGGGTTACTCTCATTTAATGAATCTTTAAGATAACATGTTCACCAAATTACAATTACACACTCGTACATATACTATTACATCACAACGAAAAATTTAAAACACTCGCGAGCATGTTACTGATTTACCTTCCAATGTGATAAATAAAACTTGTGGTCTTGTCAATAAATTCGCAAGTGTGTCTATCATTTGCAGATGATCGTTTTCTAAACACTAATTATTTTTATTTAGGACATTGTCATCTAAAAAGAAGAAAACATACTCTGCTTGTATGTTCCTAAACCGTTTTGAATGTTAAATGCACTAAAAAATGAATGATTATTGATTACTTACTTGTATTGGGAATATTCTTCAAACAATTATCCACGAGCGCAAAAAAAAAAAAAAAAAAAAAGGATGATCGTCGCAAGACGTACGTGAGAGTAGAACAACATTACAGACGGAAAGGACAGCAATGAACTTTTAAATGTGGGAACATTTTGTGTTCCACACGCAAATCGTGAGGATTTGTTTGTGGAAAAAATAGTCATTTTTCAAATAAAAAAACTTAATTTATAGCCGCATATATGCATATAAGACGTTATTTTAGGGAATAACCCAAAATTTAATTTAAAATTATGATTAATGTACACGATAAATCGAGACAGTTACGTTTAATAAGTACTATTAAACTAGCATCACATTGATGAGGGTACCATAGGTCAACTTTTTTACCTTTTTGGTGTAATATTGCGACCTTTATAGATAAATAATGCTAACAATATGAAATGCAATTACCAACTAAATAACTTCAATTTAATCTTATCTTATCTAACAATATATTAACGAAACGAATTTTTAATTCTCATACACAATCGCACCGACACTCAAAATGTCCATTTTGTATTTTATGGGGGTCCAAAATCCTTTTGTGCCACAAACATATATATATATATATATATATATATATATATAGAGAGAGAGAGAGAGAGAGAGAGAGAGTATTAAATATGAGTTCTATTTGTTATCTGAATATATGATTATTTTCTAACCATTGTATTTTCAAAATTAATGGTTGCGACTAATAACTAATATTGATATTTTTAAATAAAAAAATATTAACTTCCTAATCAAAACCACTAAAAAGGTAATATAGATTTTTTATGTTGTTATTTAATTATAGAATGTGAGATTTTTATGTTGTCATTTAATTATAGAATGTGAGGTTTTCAGAGAGATTTTCCAAAGAGATTTGTGAAATTCGAAAAAGCTCTGAGTTTGTGAAAAGTCTTTTTTTGTATGTGCACAACAATTTTTTAGGAAACGACGCTATCCAACGAATAGTCGCAACCCTTGGGTACTTTTCGAGAAAATCATAGCGGATCCCCTACCAAGGAGTCTGCCCTTTGGAACCTACTGAAGGCGCTTCCCCTAAACCTCGCCAGGGGCGCTGTCCTCGGACCCCGTGTTCCTGAGTCAACATTTATCTATCCGAGTGTGCATTCTGCATCTCCTGTCTTAGAAAACAAACTAAACTCAATTTATCTTGATAGTAATATTGATTATATTAAAATAAATCGATAACACTAAAATCATCAACAATAATCACATATTTTAAGGAAAAAAAGTTATATAGATTTACAATATATAACACTTAAAATAATACATATTGTGGTCCAAGGGAAGTGGACGGACATATATGAGTGCGACCGAGTACATTGGATGATTTCTCTAGCCTTATGCCTTCATGATATGTCAAGCTCCTTGAATAGAGGAGACCTCGATGGATCTTCGATCACACGTGAATATTGAATATTTTGTTTGTCGGTATGAATACTTTATATATTTTTTAATCTTTTGTTGTTTGTTTACGGATAGACTTTTTATAGTTTATCGATTATGTCATAAAATAAGTTTTAAATCTAGAGTTATTCATCATATTAGGAAGCCATTAGCCATGTACCATTAGTGATCGCTTATTTACCACAAATTCATGAAAATAGCTTCGCAAAGTAGCGAAGTGGTTTTTGCAGATAAAAATGATACCACGACTAAATCGTGACGCCTGTCGTATATTGTGGTTCTCAAATTTTGTGTTTACTGGTTTGTGAAGTTTATGGTTCTCAATAGTTGAATCTCTATACAGTGGCGAATCTAGAATCGAAATTCACGTGGTTCCTTATTTAAATAAACCGAAAAAATAAAAGAGTAAAAAAATACTAGTAGCGTGTCGGGTCGGGTCGGGTCTTAGAAAAAATAAACATAACTTCAATAGTTATATTTAAGTTTTTACAGTTGTATTCGACTAGGTTTTATATCTTGAAATATTTTCATGATTGTATAATTATTGATACTTTCTAAAACATTTTTTTCAACATACGACGGTAAACTAATACTCAAAAATTGATCGCTCATTTGTTGCGTGTATTAGTCTTTATCAACTTCATTATGGTAATCGTTGATGAGGCGACAACGTGAAGAAGCAGGCAAGCAGTGGGCAGCGGATCGTACGTGGTTCCGTTTGGTGTATTTTTTTTTCCCTTTTTGTTGTATTTTAATGTATTTTGCTATTTTATTTGATTAGGCTCCTTAACATTTAACAATATGGACTTGATTCTTTTAATTTGATTGATTTATTGGGCTAAGGTAGGTCCTTAATTATTTTTAAGATGGTTCCTAATTTTTTTCTATAGTTAATTAACAATACAAATTTAAAAAATAGGTAGGTCCTAGGACCCACCTTGGATCAACATAGCTTCGCCACTGTCTCTATATTTATAGCTTTGGAATATATTTTTTCTCTAAAAGGTTCCGAGGATTTTGCTTTCCTAAAAAAATATTGTTAACATAGATATACAAAGTATAAATCGAAATCATATTATTGAATCGTCAATATATAAAATAAATTTATACTTTGATTGTGTCATTTTATTGATGTAGAATTTCGACAACAAACTAGAACCATTGTGTGATGATCTTCCTTACCAAATACATTAGGTATTTGTTCAACCAATCTAAGATGATGGCGATCAAGATTGTATACGAAATGTTTGTCTTGTATGTTGAGGATCATCCATTGTTTATATTCAAAGGTTTAGAGTCTTCACTAAACTCTAACAATAATATAAACTTGTGAAGATGAATAGTCATTTTCTAACTTACCTAACATATAATATCCATATTAATGGTTAGTAATTATAATAAAATAATCCTTATTATTATGAATTCTAACAATCTCTCACTTGAGTGTTATATGTTTGACATTGTAGAATAGATTGTTTAGGCACAATCCTATTCATGTTTATTTTATTTTTTTAAGCAATATGTTCCATCTTATGTATAAGTATCGAACCAATGTGGATTTTTTTCATATATTTAAATGATGACTAAACCACCATGATCACCATTCCTACACACTGAATGACATAGATAAAATGTAGATGAAAATGACATACAACTAACCAACACATGTCTATTTTCATATGGTTCAATTGTAGTCTTAAGTGAGGCCAGCTCTTTATGTAACATACATATTGCAAGGTCTTGAATTTAAGACAATGTTAAAAATATGAGCGACTTTATTCTGCATAAATCCATGACAAAATGTCTTGATGTATATATTTTACATAGTACATAATGACTCCTACTAAACGAATGTATTATTTATAATAACGACCATACGAGCAACATACCCATGAAACACCTTATACGTTAAACCTTTATTAAGTGAGCCTACTAGTATTAAATCATTCCATACATGTTATATCCAAATTTGTCCACCATGAGCTCTCTTATTGGTGTCGATAAAGTTTTACTTTGTTAAGATACATTTGTTAAAGTAGCTAAAGTGTTGTCATGATAAATCTTCAATGACTTGTCAATGTCATCTACAACTCATAATTTGCTGACAAGGGTTTATATCCAAAATTTGTAATTAGATACCTTAAGACAAGCAATAAGTACCTATTAAGTAGACTTTCATAGTATGACTCCTCTAACCATCATAGCATGATGTATAGTATATGTTGTCTTGGTATCCAACTTGATTAAAAAAACAAAGACCTCCACAAACTCTAAATTTTTTTTATATAAGTGAGCATATTATCTTTTGTTTTTCTTTAATACCACATCAAATTTTTTTGCCACCTTTTAGTATTCCATACATAGATTATTCTATAGTTATAGTTTTTGCGACGATAGATAATTGAGTATGCATAAGACTCCCATCTATTGAAGTGTAAAAGATCTTTTGCATCTCATTTATTTCAATATCATTTTGGGACACCGTTTTAAATTGAATATGTTTCATTTAATGATAGTGTATCTCATAGTGTACTATCTTCCATGTCAAATCAACTTAGATCTTTATCGATATAGTTCTTTTGTGATTGTACAAGGTTAACTCAAGGACGGTCTCTTATTATCTTGATTCCAAATACAAAAGAAGCATCAGCAAGGTCTTTCATTTCAAAAAAATTTGTCAAGAATTTATTAGTTTTGTTCAATAAGACTATATCATTACTCACAAGAAGAATGTCATCGACATATAATACCATAAAGACTTATTTACTCCCATTTAACTTGTGATATACACAATCATCCGTTATGAGGTGATATCACGATTAAATTTGTGATACGATTGACAGAAAGCTAGTTTGAGACCATAGATGGAATTTAAGTTTCAAACCATAGACTTTGGATCTATCGATGCAAGGTTTTCTAGTTAAATCGTATAAATCCTTTCGTAAATGTCTCCGTTTAGAAATGCAATCTTTACAAAAAAAATTGATGTAGCTTTAGGTGAAAATGAGCCACAAGTGTCATTATCATTTTAAAAGAGTCTTTCAAGGATACTAGACAGAAAGTCTCAATATAATCTATTCATCTTAAGTGAAGCCATTTACGACTCCATGATCCATATATCTTTCAGTATTACCATTTGAATTTATTTTGATTTTAAATATCCATTTGTAATCCATAAGTTTCTTACCTTCAGATAACTTAATGAGATCTCAGATGTCAATATCTTTTATTTTTTAAGATTAAGGACCTCGACAGATGCACACATTACACAATTTAATCAAGGAAACTGAGAACATCAAGAAGAAAGACAAACAACCAAACAAATAACACAACAATTTAAGTGGTTCACTCGATCTGGAATGATCAAACTACATCCACTATAGCAACTAGAGAGTATATTATTGATCTGAATGCTAAAAAAATATATACAATATTTACTCCACTCTTCTCTCACTTTGGCTCACGCTCTTGACATTCTCATTGTTACAAAATCAGATATCGTATTTATACCGGGCTGGGAGATTTCAACGAATGATGGAAAATCTTCTAGTACCATGCTTTCTATAGTAGGCCAACTGATGGGAGAGGTCATAGTCCATGTAGGACAGAACACCTTCCTACTCCTACATGCTCCCTAATTCAGACCTAGGAACTTGTGCCTAGGAGACACTTCTCCTGCACACCGCCTTTCTTCGCTTCGCATGACCCAACCGAAGCCATGACACCTGATCCAAAACGGAGTAAGGCTTTCCAAAGTCTTGTTGATCTACAAGCCTTCAATTCCAACCAAGCTACTGATCAACTAAAGTAGATGACAAATTTGGGTTGAATGCCCCGGACTCGTGATACTACTTTAAATATGTCGATCTGCACCAGTTCATCTAAACCGAGGAGAAGAAACCTCTTCGGACGATGATTCGACCGAAGCACAACCATCAATCGCTCAGACAGACTTTCCTCGGTTCCTGGCTGCTTAGGTCAGGTGATCTCCTTCGGCCACAAGCACTTCCTCGGTTCGGATTAGACTCCACATATTTAACAATCTCCCATTTGGAGACTTATCAAAACTTGATTCTTTTATCACCCAAGTTGCAACAACGCGAATCTCCTTCCTTGCTCCGTGTCTTCACTTACTTTTACAAAAGACCGATTGAAGTCATACACAACTTCAACTTTTTTATTGTGATCGCCTTGGTGAACATGTCTACAGGGTTCTTTGATCCAAGGATTTTCTTCAAGGTAAGAATACCATTGGTGATTAATTCCCGAATGAAATGGTATCTCATCTTAATGTGTTTCGTCCTGTTATGAAACACCATATTCTTCGCAAGGTGTATGACACTCTGGTTATCATAATACAACACACAATTCTCCTGATTCAACTCCAACTCTGATAGGAAGTTCTTCAACCAAATAAGCTCTTTGCTAGCTTCTGCTAGAGCCATGTACTCGACCTCGATGGTTGAGACTTGAGAGAGCAACACTCTTCTGTAACCTTGACATCCAACTAATTGAGGTTCCCCTAATTGGGAATACATAACATGTAATGCATTTTCTTGAATCCGAACAACTCCCCAAGTCAGCATCAAAATAACCTTCTAGTACGACCTTCTACCTTTTGAAACTTAAGGTTGCGTCTGAGGTTCCTTCAAGTAGTGAAGCAGCCACTTGATTCCTTTCCAATGCTTTTTCCCTATATTTGACATGAACCGGCTGCCTTGTCTTCTTTCCTTATTAGGGATTGCTTCTTTGAGAGTCGTATATGACTCCTAAGTAGTGTGTTCTTGGGCTTCGTATCAGACATACTGAACTTCTCCAAAAGTTTACAGATGTACTTCTCCAGTGAAAGTTATCAAACTTCAAATACCACTGCCTTGTAGCTTGCTTCAATCCATACAAGCTTTTCTTCAACTTGCATACCAAATTTTCCTTTCCAGAAACTTGAAAAAATTCGAGCTATGCCATACAGATATTCAAGGTCTCCATGAAAGAACATAGTCTTCACATCAAGTTGTTCAAGATATAAATCTTTGGATGCCATGACCACCGCTACGACCACCATCACCCACTACCACCACCGCCACCACCGTCACCCACCACCCATCATAATCGCCACCACCCACCACAACCACTACTACCCATCACCATCGCCACCATCCACTATCACCCACCACCACCACCACCACTGCCACTGCCTACCGCCACCCACCACTGTCACCCACTACCACCATAGCCACCACCGCCACCCACCACCCATCACAACCGCCACTACTACCCACCACCACTACCGCCATCCACCGTCACGCACCACCACCACCGCTACCACCCACCACAATCACCACCACCACCACTACCCAACACTACCACCACCACCCTCCACCACCACCGCCACCGCCACCATCCACCACCACTAGCAATAAGTTATAAAACAAAGTAAAATTATGCAAAAACACAAGAAGGGAAATTTTGTAATTTACATGGATTTCAATTTCCATGTTGGATTCCAAATTCCATTTCATACCAACCAAACAGAATATGGAATTGAATTTCAGTTCCTAATAAATTCTAATACCTTGACAAATTCAAATTCTTTCAGAAAATTTCTGCTAACCAAACTACACATTAGCTTCATTTTGCTAAGTACGAGTGTTTAAAGAATACTTGTGTAACTTGATGTCATATGTTGCTTAAAATGTTTGCAAGTGAGAAAATACAGGAGAGTTTCATGAATGTTGCCTACCTGTGTCATTTTGTGATAAATATATGACATTTGATTAAAACACATCATTGTATTGATTAACCTAAAAATATAGTCGCCTGTGACACAGAAAAGTTATAATATGTTTTGATTTTCTTTATTTTGTCAAGACACATTAATGAAAGTAGTTTATTAATTTTTGAATTTCTCTTCACATATATCTTAACATAAAGTATTATT
The DNA here is from genome assembly GCA_023525715.1 of Cichorium intybus. Taxonomy (NCBI): domain Eukaryota; kingdom Viridiplantae; phylum Streptophyta; class Magnoliopsida; order Asterales; family Asteraceae; genus Cichorium; species Cichorium intybus. Next base: position 6,757,642 of record CM042017.1, read on the forward strand.
TTACACTTTGAGTTATTTCAAGCTAATCTTTAGCTTTGCCAGTTTTAAGTTGTTATTATTTAATCAAATATGTATTTGGCTATAGTGAAAAAATCCAAGTTATTTTTTGAAGAAAACACAAATAAAACAGGAAGACAAAGAGTCAAATGAATTATGAAACTGACTAGAAAGTGATGTCGGCATGTATAAAGTAAATATACATTATAAAATCTTCATATGATGGGTTCTTTTTTGTATCGTGGATTTTGACAGCACATTAATTTTTCTTGTATTGTAATTCTTTATTGTCTTCTTATTTAGACTGCTTAATAGGCTCAGGTGATAATGTTATATGTACAGATATTTCAAAAGAAGTATTATAAAATCGAATGATTCACGAAATTTTAATGGTTTTTGGTAGTCGTTAGATATTAGGCAATGCGGTATACTAATTACGGAAGGTTCATGATGTCTAGATGGCATGTCATCACGATCGTGCATACCATCTCCGGGTGCATCGTGATGGACCGTGATGTGGTTTTCCATTCTCCGAGCGAGGACTCCGAATAGAAAAAATTTAGCCGCTCAGTGGCTACTTTTTTAAAAATAATTAATTTTAAAATTTACCATTTTTTATCTATAAAAACTAACACGTTTATCTTCATTCACACACCATTTTGATATTCCATTTACATATACACACACATTATGGATCAAAATCCAAATACCCCACCATCAAACTGAAATTGTGATTTTGATCCGTTTGGTTTAAACAAAACACATCGCCAGTTCTCGAGCGTAGAGTCATCACAATATGGTTTTGTAAACTTACTCCAAATCGACTCCCTTATTCCACAACAAACAATTTTTCAACAACAATTCTCACAGTTCAATCTATATCAACAACCTTATCAACTCGCCTTCGTATTCCAACAACATTTCCAATCTTCACGACCACAACCTTCACAACCACAACATTCACAACCATGAAGCACATCGATTTCTCCCAAGATAGTTGAGGAAAAACAACTACTAGAGCGACCACAACCGTCGAAGAACAAAGGCAAAAAACCGCAATCCGAAAGAAGGGTGTCTTAGACGAAGGATGAAGAGTTAAATTTAGCAAATATGTGGATTTCGGCTTCCACAGACCCCATCGTCGGAGATTCTCAAATGGGAGAAAATTTTTGGGAAAAGGTTCAAGTCGTCTTCCATGATTTAATGAGAAAATAATTTTGGAACGCCAACCAAATTACTTCGAAATGGCACGAAATAAGGTTGAAAATTACTTAATTCAACGGAATTTACAACAACCTTAATAACTTGCACAAAAGTTGGGCTAACGACTTTGACGTCTTCAAGGTGGCCATGGAACAATAAGACAAAACTACAGCTACCCGCATAACATTTCCGTATGTCAAATATTGGTTAGATTTGAAGGAGTGTCGAAAATGTCAACTTATCGAGGAATCGAATTGTTTCGGTTCAAAACGTCTGAGAATGATCTGTCAAGAAACTCAATCACAAAAATCGGGCGGACGTACACACATCGACATCAACGATTAGCCGGTGAACCTTGAAGATGATCAACCTCTACGTTGACCGATCGTAAGAAATAAAGCGAAGAAAGCGGCTTCTGGTTTTGAGATCAAAAAATTCAAAGTCTAGCATCATCGATCATTTTGAAGAAAATTTTGATCGACATGTCCAATTACAATCGGAGAAGGTTGGGATAATGAATCGGGTAGAACAAGAAATCATATAAACGCAACAGTATTTACTCATTTTAAATAAACAAACAAATAAATAACCCCCAAAAATAAATAATCCCCCAACTCTTCCCACCTTCATCCCACCCTTTATAAAACCCTATTATTGCCCTCCCTTCATCTTCGTTGGTGCCCATCTTCATCACTATCTTAACGTTTCTTTCCAACTCTTAGCGTACATATACACACAATCTCTATCTGTATCTCTCTCTCTCTCTCTCTCTCTCTCTGATTCTGTCTCCATCTTGAGGCAACTATAAGGCTCATCAGAGCTCACCCTCTCCACTTGCATATATTTTTGTTTCTATGTTAAGCTTCAATCCATCATAGATCCAAATCAGTCATTAAATGACCCTCAATCCCACAGATCCATTAATCGTTGAAGATCTTCATCTAATCTCCTCTACCTCCTATTTTATTTCCTCCCCCTGCCATGTTCACCGCCACCAAAAAATCACTATCGTTGGAGCTGCTTCCTTTCTACCACAAAATCACCATTGACTCATTTTCTTATTTTTCACCAGCCTTCATTCTCTTTCTTCTTCCACATCAGGAATGAAGCCCTTTAATGATTATCTTGCTAAAAGCGAACGAGAAACAACCTGAAAACTTCGTACCAGGCCATTCCCAAAATACGATTTGTTTGCAAATTTTCAACATGATAGTTTCATTCAGTTATTTGGACCTTGTACATGATATATTTGGTTTTAATGGAGGAAATATAAAGATAGCTGAAGATGGATGATTCAGATTCAGATTCAGGTTATTGGAGCTCTGGTGACCAATAAACAGGGTGTAATGGCGACTGGTTGATGACTATAGATGATGACAGTAATGGTTTGAGATCTTGGTGGTGATGATTAAAAATGGCAATGATGGGATATGAACGATGAGGTAGGGTGGGTTAGGCCGTTAGGGAATACATTGAAGGAAGTTTTATTAAATTTAAATTAAAATACGGAAAATAAGAATAAATAAAAATCCAATAAGGGCTAAATAGTAATTTCATATCAAATTTATAACAAAACAACATAGCAATGACCAACTACGCAAAAAGTGAACCACAAAGGACCATCCGCGTAACAAAAAAAAGATAAGGACTAAGCGCATGACTTCTTGTAAAACATAAAGACCAATTGTGTGATTTTATCTATTTTATATTTCCATAGCTCATACTAATTACTCATTTCATCATATAAAAATTTATAAAATTGAAATTAACTTATAAATTAGGTACTTGTAGTTAATATAAAACGAATAATTTATATTTTATCTCAAACCCCAAAGGATTGAATTATGACAATTTGAGTAGGCCTAAGAAAATAACCTCAAGTCTATTATATTAGAGTGCATAGAGTGGTGAAGATGGGTTTGGTATTGACTCCTTCTAGTAAGATGCGGGTTCGATGGCTTGACCATCAGTGTGAACTCACTGAACTCTTTCTCTCTCATTTCCGTAGCAAATTCTATGACGAAGTTGCTACAACCTATTATTCCATAGAAAATTACATAGAAGACTGGCTACGTGTTCGACTTTTGCAGCTATTTTTCGTAGTTGTTCAGATATTAACTACAGAGTGTAATTCCATAGCAGATTTTGTAGCAAAATTGCTATAGTATGCTATTCCGTAGCAAAATAGCTACGTATACCACTTCCGTAGCAAATTCTTGTAGCCATTTAGACCTTTTCTAGTAGTGTTTTGTATCATATGCTTTGGTACTTACGCTGGGAGTAAGTTGGAAAATAGGATTACTTGTGTTGTGAGTTATGAAATATTGAAGTGAGAGGAAATAAAAAGTTGATATGATGTCGATGTGACAAGTGGGTTGTAAGGTTTTCCAAAGATAAGTTCTCTCCACCCTTAGGCTAAACGGAGTAAGGGTGGCCAAGGGGGTCGCCAAGCCCCTTGGCGAGCCGCCATCTCCACTCCGCACAAGGTCGCCAGCCGCTCGCCATCGTGAAGTCGCCAAGGGCTTGGCGAGATGCCAAGCCAGGAAAAAGTTTCAGGAAATGTCAAAATACCCCCCTTGAACGGCTAGATTTTAAATTTGGAATCTTTTAGAAATTTTACACTTTTAACCCATATATAAAAAGTAGCCGTTTTTTTTAAAAAAAAATCAGATTTTTAAAACCTCTTTCATCCCCTATATATATACAACACACTCTCATTCATTTCACACAAGAATCCCTTCCAAAATTCTCTCAAAATGTCTTCAAACAAAAAGAAAGGTTCAAAATCTTCCAAGAACCAATCTTCCAACACTCCACCTCCAAACCATCCATCAAACCTAGATACAAATGCTTATCATCCAATAATATTTTCACCACAACCCGATGAGCCGTTGTTTTCACCGAAACAAAACAAATTCTTAGCCAACTTTGTCTACAATTTATCCCAAAGCCAAAATACTTTTCCCACCCAATCTCAAAATATTTTCACCACACCTTCTCCACCACAAGTACACTCTCAAGTTTCTGGAACACAATTCTTCTCAACTCAACCACGACGTCTTCTTGCATCGGACTCGGAAGAAGAAGAAGAACAACAACAACAAGAAGTTGAAGAAGAAGACGAAGAAGAAGAAGAAGAACCACAACCAAAAAAATCATCAAGAGGTCGTGGAAAAGGGAAAGCCCTAGCGAAACAGAGAGCCAAGGTAGAGCCTTGGAAAGTTGATGAGGTGATAGCTTTAGCAAAAACTTGGGTGGACATATCGGAGGATGCGGTTCACGGAAACGACCAAGAAACCCAAGTTTTCCAAGAAAGAGTTTGGAATTTATGGTGTCAGCGAATGGGTCGTATATACCGTTCCCACGAGTCAATATACTCGAGATGGCGTGGTGTAAGTAAAATTGCCAAGGCATTTGAGGCGATTTTTTCACAATGTAAACGAAATTGGCCAAGTGGTGCCAATATAGATGATGTGATGCTGGCTGCTCGGCAGCAATATATTGGCAAACATGGCACCAAAAACCCTTTCAATGCTCATGCGAAAGCGTTTTGGAGGGTAATCCGAGACAACGAAAAATGGAGGAACCAAAAATCCTTTCATGAGTTCGTTGTTGGAACAACCAAACGCTTCAAATCCTCCACATCCACACACTCTCAGTCTTCTGATGCAAATGTTGGCTTCGACATTAATGAGGAGCCGGAGGCTGATGTTCTTCCGATTGGTCGTGATCAAGCAAAGAGGAAGATGAAGGGAGGTAGTTCTAGCATGAATAGTAGCGCAGAATTGCAACAATTGAATGAGCAAGTCGCCACTTTGCAGACTTTACATGAAGAGAAAGTCAAAACCAAGCTGATGGATATTGTGACGAGAAACATATCCGATCTACGAGGGTTTGAGTATCAAATTGCACTTCAAGCGAAGAAGGAGGCGGCTAGGAAATTGGGTTACACGTTCGACGATGAGTAGATTAGTTGTTTGTGTTTTAGTTTGTGTCTTTGTTTAACTTTTAAATTGTTAGTTGTTTGTGTTTTTTTATTTTTAATGAAATGTTTAAATTTTAGTAAAAAATACGAATTCTGTTTGTACAAGGACTAAAGTTGTAATTTCTCAAATTAAGTTGATTGGCAGTTCCTTGGCCATTGGCCACCACTGCCTACAAAATGGCCAACGCCTGCCAACCATAGTCTGACCCACAAAAACCCCTTGGCCATCCGTTGGCCAACGGCCACCACTCCCTTTAGCCTTATATGAAAGTTAAATTAGGTAATCAACCTACTAAGATCGACAAACTAACATATAACAAAGACCTCCCCCATAGAAAGGATACTATAATCGAAGCAATACCCACCACACAACAGGGACATGATTTTATGTTTTTAGTTATATAGTAACTTTAGTTTTTAAAAGCTTTATATATATATATATATATATATATATATATATATATATATATATATATATATATATATATATATTATAGGAAAAGGTTCAAATGAGAACCACTAAAAAGTTAAGAACCGTGAGAACCGATATTCACACATTAAGAATCATGTTTTTTTCGACTTTTTTGTATTTTCGCACTTGTTTATTATGTGAAAATACATCAAACTTAATAAATTTTCTTATTTTTTAATACGTTTTACAATATTCACAATATAATAAAATTTTTAGTTATTAAACTGTGAATACTATAACCTAATAAAAAATACAGCATTATTAAACTGTGAATTAGTGGTTCTCACGGTTCTCAATCTTTTAGTGGTTCTCATTTGAACCCTTCCATATACATATATATATATATATATATATATATATATATATATATATATATATATATATATATATATATATATATATATATATATATATATATATATATATATATATATATATATATATATATATATATATATATATTTGAACGGCAAGGCAAACTTTATTCAATCACATGAAACCCACAATTACATACTACATATCCTGCGAGATGCAGGATCAAAACCACAGTAAAAAGGAAAAAAACTCGCTAGCCACAACTATTACATCACTAAAACACCCAAATTAGTTACAAGGGCAAAACTGTCCAGAAATTTAAACACTATTCATCATCACCGATCTGCCAGTCATTTGTCAATTACCTTTCTTACTCTTACTTAAAGCCGGTGGATCTAATCTCCATATGCTCCAACTCCACCTCAATTTCTTGCCTCTCGCCTTCAACCATAAAAATGCCCTCCATTGAAACTCCAGGAACATCTCCTCTATGAATGTTTTCTTTCTTTCAAATACTATCAAATTCCGATGTCTCCATATCAAATAAATAAAAATCCACACCACTGCTTTCCATATCTCATGCATCTCTTTTCCCCACCCTCTCTTTCCTTTGATCGCCAAGAGCTGTTTAACATCAATAGGATTCAGATCCTCAATTCCCCACCACGATAGTACTTTACACCAAATTGAACTTGCGATCCGGCACCTCACCAAGACGTGATCAATGTTCTCTATACACTCATTACACACCGGACAAAGTAACGTGGGGATCTCAATTCCTCTACGATCTAACTGTGTTCTAAGTGGGATGCTTCCTAATCTAATCCTCCATATAAGAATGCACACTTTTTTTGGAGCTAGATTCGACCACATAGTTGAAATCATATCTGTTTTTTGACCTTCCTGTAATTTTGATTCCACCAATCTCCTAAGGGCTTTGACCTCAAATTCGCCCTTGTCTGCTAGCAACCACCTCCATCGATCATTCGCACCCCTGTCCGCTGTACTATAGGATGAATTTAGTAATTTTTTTAACTCATCAAACTCACCATTAGTTCTGCCCCTCGGACTATATATATATATATATATATATATATATATATATATATATATATATATATATATATATATATATATATATATATATATATATATATATATATATATATATGTATATATATGTTTTCTAATATTGACTTGCGTATTTATTTATAATTTTATTACAAAACTAGTTTTACATTTTTTTGCTATTTAATTATAAATTTTAAAGTACCTTAACTAATTAAAGATGAGATAAGAAATCATCACGCCAATTTGTCAACCCCATAATTATTTTGAAATTTGTCTTTAAGCTTCTTTTAAATTTCAAAGTGGAATATCAAGGGAGTAATAATTTTAATTGACAGTATTCTTCTCGTTTTCTTATTATTGATGTCATATAATTAAACTAATGACTTGTTTTTATTAGAGGAAATTAGATCTTGTATCGAACCAAACATTCTGATTATTATAGAAGGGATAAGCTGTTTTTCCCATACATTCTTATTATAGTACAAAAATCTATAATGCTCCTATAATCATACAAAGAATAAAAAAAAAATCTAGAGACAATAGACGATCTTATATGTTTTATATTAATAAAAATTAATTAAAAACTTGAGAAGGAGCTGGCATTATTTTGGGAGTTGGGAGGGGCAACATATCTTTTTACATCAACCACAACGTAACCATTTAGCTTTCATAGCGTTTACTGTATGTTTAAAAAAAAAAGTTAGTAATAACATATTTCAATTATCACGTTCATATCTATTATATAGTTTTCATTAAGTTTTAGGTGTAATTTCAAATATTTCATTGCTCGATTTTTATAACATGTTCTTTAAATCACAAACGATGATATTCGTTCACTATATTGATAAATTTAACTCTTTAGCATTAACTTCAATTTGTTCGTTTAAATGAAAATTGGGAAGAAAGTCGTATAAGTAACATGGTCGTGCGAATCTACATAATTGATCGATAGATACTTTTGTTTAGCTATGCAAGCAAAACAAATAATGAAATTGCAGTGAGTAAAGAATTAGGTATAATTTAAGCTTGAACGTGGTTTTCTCTGTGCTTCAATTAAAAGCCAATATTAACAAAATTCCGTAATAGTTGCTACAAAATATAGTGTCGAATTAAAATGATTTTTTAAAGAGAAATATTATATTTTAGAACAGCTTAAGATAAAGATTGTTATGTCCGAATTAATCTAGTCGTGCAAAAGAGTGACACGAAAACCAGAAATTAGTTAAAGGAAATGATTAGGGTTTTACTAAGTAAAATTACCACAGTAATTATGAATGATTAGATTGAAGAAGTTGTAATTACACCTTTTGACTTGGTTGCCTTTGAGACATGTAACATGAAACCCAAATAATCATTATTCTCCTCTCAAATCTTGATTTTTTTCAACTATCTAATTAGGTTTTAATTTCTAATTATTTAAAAGTAATTTATTTGCTTATGAAGTTAAGTGATGGCAATAATTTGATAAGATAAATCCCACTAATCCAAGGTGTTTATGGGTCCTCTTGTCACATACATGTTGGTGCATCATATCAAACCCAGCCTATCAAAAAATATTTCATTTCCTTTTAAGTTTTTAGTATTATATTTTCGGTGTAAACAATCCCTATATCGTTGCAATCGTAAACAATAGACGATCCTATACGATTTACCGAGAATAAAAATACACGCATAAAATTAGTTCATAATAAATTAAATATTGCCTACAATTATATTTCCCTAGATATTATAATTAACCGGTTTTGGTTTTCGATGATAAGTTTCTTTTGACCTTTGTTTTAATTTATTAATATTGGAACCACTCATAACATTTGGATAATAGATGTTTAAACACAACAACAAATTAGAATATGCCGACAATTAGAACGCCAGCAATGTATTTTAATTTGCTCAACATCCAAATTAGACAACCAATAATGTTATCCCTCATATACAAAAACAAATGCACCATAAATAAAATAGTAGAACTAGAAAATCTACAAACAGGGTGCAAGTTTCACAAAAGGAATGCAATTTCTGTTTTAATTTTTGGACCAGGGACGATAATGAAATAATTTATTACCTTATAATAGAATTGTTAGACGCCTCCATTTTCTAAAGAAAATGGAGGGAGATAAGCACACATGTTAGCCTTTACTCGTTTGTCAATGAGGTTCAATTGAGTTTGGTTTGATATAAATACTCCTTAAATTTTTCCTAACTCAATCCAACATGTTTAAATAAACGTATTGAGATTTTCAATTCACCATGGTTTGTTGGGTCGATTTATTAACTTTTTTTCTAATCTAATTTGTTAGACAAAACATGTTAAAAAAATGCCGACTCTTCAAAATTTCAAACAAAAAATAAGAAGTTTAGACTTAGTTAACAAGTTACAAACCCGAAAAAGAAGTATTCGAAGTTAAAAGAAACACAAGTAGAAATATGATCCAAAATATAAAATGAAAGAGATATACATATAACAGTTGATCCTTTTATTCATTGGGTTCACCAAGTTAACATTTTTAATTATAAATGTCAACTCAGTCTATTTTTTATTGGATAGATTGACGGGTTGGGTCGATTTTTGTAAGCTCTATCCTTCAGAGCATATGATGGTTGCATTAACTCCATTAGATTCATATCCAAAAGAACTTAATATCGGCTAAATATGTACCGAAAACAGATGAGAAATTTGATATGACCATACATGAATGGTTCACGACCATTGTGGCGTTTTCATATAAAAATGAATAAAACCAATGACAAATTCCTTTGACATATCTTACTTATGTGGGACATTCAAAAAGAAAACGACGAGGAATTTTTGGTTATTTATGATACCAATATGTATCTAAAAAATTATTTTCTAGTACATGTGATAGGAAATGAGAGAAGGCAGAATCATAATGAGCTTTAAACAGACAAGATTAAATATTCCTTTTCTTTCTATTGAGACAAGCAAAAGGTTTAGGACAGCCATGGCCGAAGAGACCAAATCATGAGTGGGGGCAAAGGATTGAAGAAAGAAAGAAAAAAGTGAAGGTGGGATGTGAAAGGAGTTTCTATTCTCTCATAAAACAACTTTAATTTAATCATCATCACTTGGAAAAGAAGCCTTTATTGTTGGTTGATTGTGGTTTTCTGAAAAGAACCATGCCTTTCTAGGAAGGAAAACATTGCCTCTACTTTTCAAGGAACTACCGCCAATACTGTTGCTCCCAGTCAACTTCACCGGTAATATAAACATAAAGTTTCTTGCGAAATTTACCATAGGTTGAAATATTGATTGTGATTGTCGGAAAGTAAATGACCGTTGTATCATATATCATGTTGAAGTAACGTTTAATTTAAATCATGGTGGTCATAAATTAGTGACAGCATAGTTTTGACGCATATGCATATTAAGTTGTTGCTGCATCGTTGATGTGAGAATCCATAAGTGAGGTTGCAGGTTCAATCTCGTTTCTTTCTGTGGAAACATTGTGATTTATATGCTCATGTTGGCAGTGACGAATCTAGGATTCAAACTCACATGTGTCTAATTTAATCGAGATGACAAAATTAACAAGTTGAAAATGTTTGGTTGTTAATTTGGGTTGGATCGGGTTGTTATTTTGGGGGTTTGGCTTCTTCTTTTTTACCTTCTTAGGCTGAAATGAGTGGTGCCTCCAACATTTGGGAGGCAAGCCCGCCACGTAGGCGCCATGTCAGTTTTGTTGGCAACATCATTTTCTTGTTGCAGTCGCGGGGCGAGACGTTGGCAACATTGTTTTTTTTTTAATTTAAAAATTGATATATTAAATAAAAATAAAACATAACATTTTTTAAATAAAATTAAAACACACCAAATACCATTTCATTGAATTAAAAAGACAAATTACATAATCCTACGAAATTAAATATTCCAAATTTTAAACAAATTAAAGATGTCGATAGTTGAAATAAAAAAACTACAAATTATATTTCTTGCGGATTTGGTCTTTGAGGGCCATCGCGGCTTCGTAATGCGCCCCGGAAAGGTGACTAACCTCTTGCAAAAACATTTGCATTTCCGTTAGCCGGGTATTTTCTTGCCACTGATTATCCAACGAGGCGCGCAATCCTTGAAACTCCTCATGCATTTGGTCAAATTGTTTTTTCGAGAACCCGCGGAAGAAGTTGATGAAGTCGCCTTTCCCTTTCGTTTGACTTGGTATCTTCCCATCGGACGTTGAGGCCGTGACGGTTCCACTTCTTCAACTTCGTCATCGTTAAGGTTGACGCCGATATGACCATCCGAAGAAACTTGACAAGACCCCGACTCGGATGTTCTACTTATCTTGGACCCCGAACCACCACCCATCTCCAACTTCCAAATGTTTTCCCATTTTTGGCAGTGACGAACAACATTCCAAACGTGTATGAATTAAACTGCTTCGCGTTGTCGTCTCGGTACACATACTCTGATTTCTCCAAAATACTCGCCTCGTTTTCACCACTTTTCCATTGATTCACCAAGTTGACGAAAATACTATTGAAACTCATGACGCATCTATTCATGTTGTTTCATTTGGTGTTGCATTGGTCTTTGTTTTGGTATGACCTCCTTTTCTTCATGCCTTTGCGAAATCGTCTTGTAACACGCAACCAAAACCGATCACGATTTTGATTTTTTCCCTTTTTTGATCCTCCGAAACATCGATCCACGCACGAGCAAGCTACGTTTCCTCTTGCACCGTCCACTTGGTGCTTGGGGCCCGTCCTCTTCTTTGTGGAGGTGGTTGGGGCTCCTCGGGTTCGGATGACGAGTCTGAATTTTCCTCCTCTTGCTCATCTTGGGGCTCCTCGGGTTCATTTTGGATAGGTGCTTGCTCGGGTGGACTTTGGGTTTATTGGAAATTGAAGTTCAAAGATGACGATTGATGAAACAGATTGAAGGTTTGTTGGAAAAGTTGTTGCGGCATTATCCTGAATTGCGGATAAAATGGTGCACCGCGTAACATCGGGTTAGGAGAATACATCGGGGCTTCGAATTGTGGACGATACGGTGGCGGAGACGACGGATCGTACCCAAATATATTTGGGTTGTTTTGCGAATTGTTTGACGGGTTGTTGGAGGGATTGTTTGAAGACATTTTCTTTGCTCAAAATCTAGTCAAAATATGCTGAAAATAAGTGTAAAGGTTGTGTAGAAAAAATCAGCTCAAGTGTATATATATATATATATATATATATATATATATATATATATATATATATATATATATTTATATATATATATATATATATATATATATATATATATATATATAATATAGAGTAATAAATGGTTTAATTTTGAAAAAAAAAAAGTAAATTTTTTTTTATTTAAAATTTAACCGTTGTCAACGGTCCAAACATCGTAACTCACAAATCCCGCAAGAGAGAGAAACGGCAAGACTGTGCCGATGGGCACTTGCCGCTGAGGCATGCCGCAGTTGCAGCCCGGTGTTGCCGCCGGCATGAATGGCCAAATCGGATGCCGCCAACGGAAATGAAGTCCACTCCTTTCAGCCTTATAGTTTGTTAACTTAACGGATAAATAACTCAACATATGCCATGATATATGTAAAAACGGTTTTTTGCCTGTTAACCACCTCATTGTAAAACTGTATATTCATTTTGTATAATTTAAAAATTATAATAATATCCATCTAAAATTTTATACTGTTTTTGTTTTATTTCAAAAAATTATAATGATGTCTATCTAATGATGATAAGGGTGTCATTCTAAAAAAAATTAAAGGTATTCATCTAAAAAAATATAATATAAACTTTAAGAAAATTTCCGATTCAAGGGGTGAGCTTTAAGAAAATTTCTGATTCAAGGGGTGCACCCTTTGCAAACATGTAGCATCGCCCTTGCATGTTGGTAGTAGGACCAGTTTGTAAGAACTATTCTAGCTCAAAAATTCAACGATCACATACAATATTTTCAAATGTTATTTCCCCATGAATTATTAATTCATGTACAGAGGTTAAATACAAAAAATGAGTCTAACTAAGTAATATACAAGCTACTTTTTTTGGAGTTGTGTGGTCTGATTGCCTTTGAACCTCAGTGTCGCAAGTGTAACTACTCCATGGCCTTTGGGCGATTTGGGTTTTGTGGGCCTTGGCTTGTATACATGTTTAGGCCCGTTTTCTTTGTGTGTATATAGATCTCGTGTATCGTCTAATCCCTAATGTTCTGAATTTATGCAATACCTTCTAGTTTGCCTATGGACGTAGCACGATTACCCTGATAATGTGAATCACGTAAATTCTTATGTTCTTTATTTTTTTCACATCTTTAACTATGTGTTTGTCGTTCGTAACCTAACAACGTTGTGAGCCCATTTTTTGTATCTAACAACTGTGTGTATACATAATTAACTACATGGTTCTAACTAGGGTACATACCATAGGTTTAAATAGAAAAATGGACCTAACAATCACTATACGATCATAAAGTAAACACCACAAAGGGTTGGGTAAAAGACGTCATAATGAAGTCCTTTGTGTCCAAGTACTTCTACAAATAGCAAAAGATGAACATTGTCCTGCAATGAAAAGCTAAATAGAAGGCTAGAGCGCATTTGTATTTATTTATTATTGTTATCTTTTGCATCCGATAGAGTGTTACTCAAGGTTAAGACAATGGGTAAACAGACATATACGAAAGGACACAATGTTAAATGGCTCATTAAAGTTGATAAGGATATCGTATCTATTTACCTCATAACATCATTTCGCTTTTGATACTAGTGTAATTTCAAGATCGGTCATTATCCTCATATGTTTTCATCCTGGTGGTAGGTGTGCATCTAGAAAGACTGAAATAAACTGTACCACAAATAAAGATGTCGTTTGGAGATAAAAAAAAAATGAAGTCCATAAGTAAATGCAATCGAGATATCAAGTCCACTGGATATCAAAAATTAACATGGTCTATACAAGAATCTCTCAAGCTGCATACGATGTTCACAGTAAATGCATGATGTTGACCGCTCATATTTACATAAGAAAAAAACTTATGGCCTATGTTCATGAAGATGGACTCGAGTACTCGACTGCTCATCTCTTGTAATCGTGCCTAATTCATTCAATTCTACCACGTGAGAAACTTAAGATCGAAGAATTAGAAGTTGCGAACATTCAGGCATAAATTGTTCGACAAAACTAATGCAAAAAAAGAACAGAAACCAAATCGCATTAGTTCAAAAGCTTCGCGATCCTATTAAAATATTCTACCCTAAATCCGATGTATTCTGTAGACCTCAGAACGAATCGGACTCCGAGGAATCTGAGGATCCGGAGCTTGTTCGTCCGCCCACGAAAGGTTGATGAGATCGGAATTCGGCCGGAATTGGGCGGCTCATCATCGTTGACCGCCAAACTTCATACCTTTCGGTTGAAATACAAAACCCATTGAAGACGGGAATGGGCCCAATACGTGTTCGTTCTTGTAGGCCAAAGTGGTTAAGCTGGCCGGATGGAAAAGAGTCAGTCCCCATTATATAATGGGTTTCAACTTTCAATGGTTTGGTTCCAACATAACTTCAAAAACATTTTCTATATCGATGAGTATCACAATTTCCGTGTTCTTGAATAGTCTCATTTCATATCGTTCGATAACTATTTTACATTTCATATTTCCTGTTTCATATTCCGCAGCATAGTCACATGGAACGCTAAAGCAGTCATGTACCGCGTTCCGGATCGCGCGTACCCAATCGCGGTACAATCGCGTACCGAACGCCTCGGGAACACGATCCAGATCGTAAGATTTAGCGATTCATAGAACGTACCAGTCAATAAGTGGATCGTGTACCGG
>CM042017.1:6777500-6792500 GCA_023525715.1 Cichorium intybus
TCAGCCTGTTGATCTCCTGAATGTCGGACCCCGCCACCAACATATCATCAACATACAACAAGATGATGATATATGATGAATGAAACTTCTTTTGATAGCAACAATGGTCACTTTTACTTCGGCTGTATTGGTTCATCCTCATGAAGCTATCATACTTCAGATACCACTGTCTTGGAGCTTGCTTCAACCCATGCAAAATCTTATTCAACTTGCACACCTGGTTTTCTTTACCAACAACTTGAAAACCTTCCGGTTGTGCATATAGATTTGTTCATCAAGGTCTTCTTGAAGAAACACAGTCTTCAAATCAAGCTGTTCAAGATAAAGATCTTCGGATGCCACGATACCGAGAACTGTTCTGATTGTGGTGATCTTCACAACCGGAGAAAAGATCTCATTGTAATCAACATCCTGCTTCTGTTGGAAACCCTTCACCGCCAATTTAGCATTGTATCTCTTGCTTCCATCAGCTTCATCCTTGACCCTAAAAATCCATCTGTTGGCCAATGCCTTCTTCTTCGCTAGTAACTTGACAAGAGACCAAGTCTCGTTCTTGTCAAGTGAGCGCAACTCATCTTCCATGACCTTCTTCCACTGTATGAACTCTTTCATCCTCAAAGCCTCTGGATAAGTCTCTAGTTTACTGTTTTCGGTCAGCAACAAGTGAGTCAATGTTGGATACCAAACGAAGGTCTTCTCTCCTAAGTAGACCGGCGAAGGATGTTTCCGGCTGCATCACCTGATCCTTCATCTTCATCATCCGAGGAATCGCTGTCCGAGGCTAAACTGCCCCTTGATTCGATCCCACTCAAACTGGATTTTCCAGAAATCTCTGTGCTACCACTACTTTCAGTCACTCCACCTTCTCCTAAGGTATTGAAACACACTGCTCAGTCGTTATCAGGAATATCAACCTCGATTTGGTATTTCGTTAGTTCAGATTCTGCTTCGGTTTGAAGAATCTACCATTTCAAACTTTGATTATCGTACCTGCCTTTAGTTCTCCCCAACATATTTAATCATTCAACCTTTTTCTTTTAGAGATTAGATGGCCATATATATCTTCTACTTTGTTTCCATCTTCGTAGACTATAGATAACAATAACGGAAAAAGATGATTTGAAAATGCATGTAATCAAGCATGGAAATAATGTCCTTATATAGGAAAATATTTTATTTAACTAAGCAATTAATTAAAAAGTTGAAGAGATGGTAGTTTCAAATTAGTATGGTGAATATAGATGGTCTCTCTTGAACCACATTGATTTGAATGACCTCTATTATAAGAGTTATAAAGATATTGTAACACTACAAAGGAACCATGTTATATCCGATGGTCAGAGTCGTCGGTAATCCGTCGCTAAACATGATTATCAGCGGAAACCCAAGTGTCAGAAAAAAGGCATGGGTAAACCATACCAATGAAAATTCTGACAAATTATAAACGGGTAGGACCGTCGATAATATACCAACCGAACACCGACGATCTGTCTTTACCGACGAACAGTCATTACCGACGGATGCCTGTTGAGCGTCTTTGACCACCATACTATACTCTCAAATTTTGATATCCCACTCCAAACCAAACTAAGCTCCTACAAACTATTGAATAAGAATTAATAAAGGTTTAAGGCTTTAGATCTAAACTTTAGACACTTGACAATAACCCCATTAACTTTCTAATTTTTGACTTAGTTCTAAAATGACACCCAGTTAACATTTCTAACTTAGCAACTCTAACTTTAACCCTAGAATATTGATACCTAAAATATTTAGGTCCAAAATTTAGCTAACTCATACCTTAATTTTCATAATCGGCAAGACTTGGCCTTTAACATTAGTTATCCATTTAACACAAGTTCGCTTTCTAGTTAACATTTCTAGTCTCATATCATCTAACTCAATCCTAGATGATTAAAATTCTTACAAATTAAGTCTATATTCTAGTCGAATATATTTATTCAAAGGTCGTTCCTTAATTTCCAATCCCAAAGCTATTGACTTACACTTCCACCCAATGGTTAATTAAGAGCGTAATCTTATTATTTTAAGTTAGCTAAATTTGAACAAATTTACCAATTATTTACTTAAACTTCCACCCAATGGTTAATTAAGAGCGCAATTTTATTATTTGAAGTTAGCTAAATTTGAAAAAAAAGTAATCAATTATTTAATTTAACTTAGTTTTAAAAACTAATTATTTTATAAAGAGTTTCAGTTAATGGGTAAAATTTCTAGCCCCGGATTACAAGTGTTACAATTACCCTTGGTGAATATCCGTCTACAATTTGCATGATCTTTCATGGAATAAAAATAGAGATTTTTTTGATTGTCGTCCTGATTTTGAATTAGCCCTATCCGAGGCACGACCTGGGGTAGTCTCAACTTGATTTTTTACTTAGAATGCTACCTTTTGAGTGATCATTGAGACACTTTGAAGTGCCAACATTCATTCGATATTATGATGCTTCAGTACCATGGTAGACTTGACCTTAGGAGGATGAAACTAACCTTATACTAACATATATCCTATCTTATATTGAGGTTTGAGTGCTACCATAAAGAGATCGATTTTAATGGACCGTATCACAAGGTGTAAAATGAAAAAGAAACCTTGGCTCGCGTTATATCATTATGTTTAGTTGAAATTTTAATTCCTAGAAACTCTTTTATATTTTTTTGTAGGATAACATTGTGTTTGTTTATTATCTTATGTAACATTTTTTGGGAATTTTTTATCGAGTGTGATAGTCACCTTCCCCATATTTGCACCAACAATGTTATTGATTTCTTATTTTCTAAATAACCTATTATTTGTTGTTCCGCCTATTTCACCAACGTTTAATCTTTTGCATAAAAAAGGCTTTTCGCTCGCCACCTAAGAAAAGATACACACAAAATGTCCAAAGCTAGTCTTATGGAACATTGAAGCTTAATATGGTTTTTGTATCCCATGTAATGCATCTTCACTTATATGTCTATTTCACATGCGTTCTCTCTGAGACAATGCCCTAATTCTTATGCCTTTTTGTATATGTTAGAACTTATCGATAATAACTTTTGCTACCTTATGGCTATTATACTTCCTCTGTCATTAGATCACCACCCAACTTCATTGACCTTTTGACACTAGAGATGTGTAAACTTCATACATGGTCGTTTTCATAAATTTATGATTTCATCTCTCCATTTAAACATTGAATTATTGTAGCTTCTTCATAAAAGAAATGTCGCTAAACCATTAGAATGATGTAGTTCCACTATAATTGACATAAAATTGTGTATTAGGGCCACTTCAACTAAACTTTGTTAAATTAGGTTTTATCTTTGTAATATTTTCCTCAACACAAGCATAATGATATTGATCTGATTCATCTTTCTCAACATTTAAAAGTTCATAGATAATGCCTATATTTGGATCCATATATGACCAACACTGTCTTATATATACTTGATCTCTTCCCATCCCTATCAATTCATATAAAACTTTTATTTTTGAATTCGCTGTCCAAATATGTTCTACATTTATTTTTAATGGGCTAATTGTTGAATAAAACCACATGATATACATTGGTACCTTTGAAAAAGGATATACTTTGTTAAACTTAGAATGAATACAAGTTGATTATCTTGCTCGTCGAGATTTCCTAAGGGTGGTGGGTAATCAGATATGGATGCCACCAACCCCTCTGACGTAGTCGATCCAAAGAGGACCAACTAGTATTTCCACCTCTCTTGTTGTTTATCCATACCACCAAGCTCTCTTCCTTCTTGTGTCCACTCCAATTCGGGACACACGTGCCTCTACTGTTTCATTTTGTGCGATACCAAGAAGGGAGAATGATGTTTCCACCAGTACCACCTTGCCATCTCAATCCACCTTAGCACCCTCTCTTCCCTCGTCGAGCCTTGCCACTCCCACTTTGTCCACTCTAATATTGTAACTAAAATCGTACAATCCACACACTTTAAGAACTAAAGTTGTTTATTTCCACACTGTTGTTAGCTCGCCCTACCTATATTCGAAAGGGATGGACGCTCGTGTCTATCTTTACGTTTTCCACAATGTTGTCAGCTCACCCGACCTTTATTCGAAAGGAATGGACGTTTTGGTGCCTATCTTTACGAATCACAAATACAAATTAAGATAGGTTTAAGAGAAATATTATATCCTCCTAACTTTTCATCCTCCTAACCATTTAGAATGATAACAAGTGTCATGCTCAATAAAATTATTTTAATCCACTTGTTATTATTTAATATGGTTAGGACTTAGGAGGATATAAGATTTCTGTAGGTTTAAATATGGTGATTACTCGAGTTTATTAAATAAATACCAAATTCACATACTTTTCCCCAAATATTTCAGTACCTAGTTCTCTTCATTGTGATACATACTTTAGTTCAGGGTCCGGAAACCCTGCCCTACTCAATTCGACCCGACTACGAACCATTCCAACGGGCGCAGGGCCGCAGGCCTACTCTCAGTTGTATTCACCATCGCGGCGGCGATTTTTGGTTACCCTCCGGTCCTCGGCTGACGCAGCACCGCCTCGAATCACAATGGTAGAGTCCTCCTCAGTCGGGGGAGCGTCGCTCCCTTCAGGCCCTGATGGGAGAAAACGCCGTGTGTCGTACTTCTACGAACCCTCAATCGGCGACTACTATTACGGCCAAGGTCACCCAATGAAACCTCATCGCATCCGCATGGCTCACAACCTCATCGTCCATTACTCCCTTCACCGTCGCATGGAAATCGTCCGTCCGTTTCCCGCTGGCCCAGAAGATATCCGAAGGTTCCACTCCGACGACTATGTAGACTTTCTAGCTTCTGTCACTCCGGATACCCTTCATGACCACACACATGCTCGCCACCTAAAGCGGTTCAACGTCGGCGAAGATTGCCCAGTTTTTGATGGTATCTTTGAGTTTTGCCAAGCTTCCGCGGGCGGATCCATCGGAGCCGCTGTTAAACTTAACCGGCAAGACGCCGACATTGCTATAAATTGGGCCGGAGGGTTACATCACGCCAAGAAGTCTGAAGCGTCAGGGTTTTGTTATGTTAATGATATTGTTTTAGGTATTCTCGAGCTTCTCAAAGTCCACAGGGTATGCATCTTCGCTCACCATATTTCTATCTTCTATCCTACAAAATATGGAAGTTAGCTCCTAAGAATCTGTGTTATGTGACACTGGATTATAAGAATCAGATAACCATAACGTACTGTTATTTTGCAGCGTGTGCTATATGTAGATATCGACATCCACCATGGAGACGGCGTTGAAGAAGCTTTCTTTACTACTGACAGAGTGATGACAGTCTCATTTCATAAATTTGGGGATTTTTTCCCTGGTACCGGGCACATTAAAGACATTGGTGCACATCAAGGGAAGTACTATGCTCTAAATGTTCCCTTGAATGATGGAATGGACGATGATAGCTTTCGTGGTCTATTCAGACCAATTGTTCACAAAGTCATGGAAGTTTATCAGCCTGATGCAGTGGTTCTTCAATGTGGGGCAGATTCATTGGCGGGTGATAGATTAGGGTGCTTCAATTTGTCTGTGAAAGGTCATGCAGATTGTCTTAGGTATCTTAGATCTTTCAATGTTCCTCTCATGGTTTTAGGTGGTGGTGGTTATACAATCCGTAATGTGGCCCGTTGCTGGTGTTATGAGGTACTTATTTTGACTATTTTGACCTTGTTTTGTTGATTAATCATCCCTTAACCTTTTAACCATGAAAGTGAATTCAATTTCTGTAAAATTTCCAGACAGCAGTTGCAGTTGGAGTTGAACCTGAAAATAAGCTGCCTTACAATGAGTATTATGAGTATTTTGGACCTGATTATACTCTTCATGTTGAGCCAAGTCCTCTTGACAACCAAAATACTCCAAAAGATTTGGAGAAAATTAGGTGAGATTGTATTGTAGATTTTGTTTGTTTTTTGATGCCACTTGTAGTTGTTAGTTTATGAACTGAAATCTAATAAATTATAAATGAATTAGAAAACCTAAGAAGAGTTATAACCAAAATGCTTTCAGTTTGAAATGCATGGATTATGGATATGTCTTATGTCATGTTCTTTTTTTCCATGGAGAAAGTGCTGTTTGGATAAATAATTCTTGTAAAACTTTTTGAGGAAATTGACTGACATACTTGAGGATGTAAAGACTTGACTTACTCTCATATATTTTATCATATACAATTCCAGTTTCAACCTAATCTAGTTTGTATATCTTTACTATGCTTTTCCAGTTTGGATGAACGGTTTAAGATGTTAGTCTAGAATGCCTAAAATACCCTTTAATAAGACACATGGGACTTTTATGGGGCCAAACCATTCTCGTTGATGCTTTCCGGTATCGAAAGTAGACAAATAATAATTTAGTTCAACAACTTAAGTAGTGTTTGATACGCAATAGGAAAGCTGGAACGGAATGAAACATTCCGGTGGAATGAAAAATTTATGTTTGTTTACCACATAGGAAAGGAATGGAGCATTTCTATCCATCGATGCTGTTTATTCCATGTTGGTGTGTGTGTTTTTTTCCCATTTCATGATGAACGGAATGATATTTTACAATTGCAACATTTACTTTTTTATGCTCTTTAATAATGTTTTTGAAAAGTTTAAAACCATAATTAAATTATATTTTGTTATCCTCAAAACATAACAAATTTAATTTTTTAATATAAGTTTGATATTTTAATCAATGTATTATTACTTTTATTACAATTCGATAAATAAAGGTTATTTTTATAAAATGATATCTTTGTTATTGTTTATCAAATTAAGTCCATTCATGTGTCAAAAATGACGTTCATTGTTTTATTTTAACTTGAATATAAAATATCACAGGAACATGCTACTGGAGCAACTGTCAAGATTACCACATTCTCCTAGTGTCCCATTTCAGACAACACCACCTGTCACAGAAGTCCCCGAAGAGGTAAATAAAATATACAGTTATGCAATAAATTAACCTATTTTCATCGTGTTTATTCATGTGTACTTTTAAAAAAAATAAAAAAAATAGGCAGAAGAGCCAATGGAAAAACGACCAAAACCACGCATATGGAGTGGCCAGGAATATGATTCGGATGTTGATGAAGAAGAAAAGCCTCGCCGTCAAAGCTTCAATGCAAATCATATCAATCCAAGGTAGTATTTCTTTGACCTTTCAAAAGTCAAACCAATTTGTTTGACCTCGAAAGTCAAATGTTTACATGTGTGTAACTTGAATTGAAACGCAGGGATCATGCAAGGGGAAACATAAAAGATGAAGATATGGATACGGATGCTCCCTCATGAATCAATCATCTTTGAAGTTCAAATGACTAATGAGTCTTGCTTTCTGCAACAAATACTTATGAAGTTGCTAGACTGCTTTGAATTAGAAAAAACTTACAAGAGTAATAGTCAAAATGCTTACTTTTTGTAAATTTTTTGTTTGATTGTATGAGAATGGCATACATGAATGACTTAACAGCTTCAGACTGCTTTTGTTCTTTAAGTTTATGTTTTATAGCTGTGGATCTTAGCTCTATCAAAATGGTCAAACTTGTGTGGTTTATTTTGAGTAGGGTTAAGTTAACGGCAAACAATTGCTACTATTTTGATTCAACTTTTAATATGGTCATCGAAGTTTGAAAATGACCACAAAGAATTTTGTAAAAGAGTTTTATTTTCAGCTTACACAAGGCAGTTTTGATTAAAATAAAGAATGACAACCAACTTGGTCTTCTTAGATTCTGTAAGTCTGTAGAAAACTTAAAATGATGACAAAATATTTTAAGGCATGGATGATGATATGTCAACCAATGGCCACCAGCATCATAGGTTCATGCTGTTTGGAATATTTTTACATTTTGTAAACTGATAGTTTAAAGTTCCCTAATGTACTTTGACTTCTACGATCTGTATGTTTTGTCATGTTTCTATATAGGTCTTAAATTAGTCATATATAATGTTGTAAAAGTAGGCGGTTCCAGGTCGGTCGACTAGCGAGTAGTGACTATCCGGCCTAGGTGGAGAGTACTCGGGGAGTACTCGGATTAGGTAATATACGTACATATTATATAGATATACGCACTGAAATACTGAATATAATTGTAATTGCATCAAATTTTAGTTGAATTAAACAAAATTAAAATGTTTAATAAATAAGTAAATATATAACATATTCTAAATTAATTACTTAACAATTATAATTATTTATTTATTTTTAAAAAAATTCAAAACTTTCGAGTTTTGACCGATTTTTTCCGAGTTTGACATGATATTTCCTGAGTTTGACCGATTCCAAGATTGATCGAGTTGCATCGATGTTGACCAAGTAGCACCGATCTTTACCGATTCTGACCGAATCCGAGTATTTTGACCGATTCCAATAAAAACGTCTCAAACAACACCCGATTCCGAGTACTCAACCGAGTTCTACAACACCGGTCATATCAAGTTAGTTATTCAATTATCAAATAGTCGGTATTACAATTTCCACTCCGTAAATGCTTGGAAATTCTGTTTCACACGAATATTAATTTAAATCCAGAAGTTCTTGAATTTTGATTGGTAATTCATCTAAGGTTCTTGCTGTTTTCAAGTCCAAATGGCTTGTAGCTCAACGGTATCAGGTGTTTCCCTCCCTTCTTGAGGTTAAGAGTTCAAGTCTCGTTAGAGCCATAGGTGGAATTTAGGATGTATTTTAGGAGTAGGTTAGATAGATTAGATTTGTCATTCCAAAAAAACTATTCTATATGTTTTCGCTTAGTCATTCTAGTTGTTTTATGTTTGGAAATAACAACTAATTACTCATATTGTTCAAAATGTATCATTTGTGACTTGTAATAGCATGTTTTAATATATGTTATCATATAGCACTAACTTTGATGACTAAATTAGAATACGTTTGAAAGTTGTTTGTTGTTAGCATTGTCTTTTTTGTATTAAACCCTTTTGAGTTACTTTTGTGAATGTTAACGAATAACGATGCATCGCCAAACGTCTCCTAGTATCAAGAGATTAGGTCCTAGTTATTAGTTGTATTTCTGTTATATTTCTCCTACTTGCTCTCATTGACAATTTGTATTATATCCCCAGTAACATAATCAAAAATATATAGTTTCCTTGCCGTTTAATAACTCTACATGGTATCAGACCCCCTCTTCAGCTTAAATGCTTCTTGATCCATGGCGTCTTCAACCTCAGAATGCCAAATTGTCTTCTTCATTGTTCTCACCCATCTTCTGTTGGGTTAATCGGGTATTAGTGACGGGTCAATGGATCACGGTTTGGTAATTAACGGGTCGGTATTTTACTTGGTCTCTTATTGACCAAGTCGAGTGAAAATAAAGTCGAGTGAAAATAAAGTGGCTTAGTTGCCATCCTCTTAGCTTAGTGGTTTGCATATATTTAGGAGAACAATGGTAGATTCTTCCTCTAGCCGTTTAATTTCATTTAGTATATATTAGGATCTTTACTTTCTTTGTTAATAAGTGGTTTTTATATACAGATTTACAAGTATGGAGTCTGATGTGTTTATAAGTGCATTGTGTGCTCTTCTTTCTTTCTTGTAATTTGTATGTTTATCAAGACCCATGCATCTTGTTGTGCAAGTTCATGCAACAATGGTGTTGCACTCCTAAGCGATCCTCTTGTTTCTTTGGCACAAGTATCAATCGATTTCCAACACTTGGTATCAGAGCCTCGTTCAAGTGCTCGGGGTGTATCGTTGCAGCCTTTGATCAAGACCGTTCGGGTAGAAGACACCAACCGACGTAGTGCGTGGAACGAACGGGAAAATCCGTCAAAGCAGGAGGCTTTAGGTTTGGTTCGTTGTACAAGTGCAAGAAGACGTTAGATCTTGGAAGATTGTTTTTCTTGGTCGGTGGAAGAGTGATTTTGGAACGGGTATGATCGGAAAAAGGTTGAGGTGTGCGGGATAAACGGGCAGCAAGAAACATCAAAGCAGGTGGCTTTGTTCAGTTTGTTTCGTGGGTGACGGAAGACAGTAGAGGTCGTTGTGACCTTGTTTTCTTGACCGGTGGTAGAGGCTCTCATAACGAAGGTTGATGAAAGAAGCAACGACGTGTACGGCGGTGGCGGTTAAAATCGATGACTTTGGACGTGGCCGGATGAAAGGTCGGGGAGGTCCAGGAAAAGTCGAGATGGTGGCTAAAGGCATGTTGTTGGAAAGGGGGTGCTGGACGGAAGACAAATGAAGATGATCAAGTTTTTCGTCGCTGAAAATCAGAAGGAGAAGCAAGTCGTTAAACCCGTATGAACAACCTGATTAAGGGGGTGATTGTTGGGTTAATCGGGTTAGTGATGGGTCAATGGATCACGGTTTGGTAATTAACGGGTCGGTTTTTTCCTTGGTCTCTTAGTGACCAAGTCTAGTGAAAATAAAGTGGCTTAGTTGCCATCCTCTTAGCTTAGTGGTTAGCATGTTTTTTAGGAGAACATGGTAGATTTTTCCTCTAGCCGTTTAATTTCATTTAGTATATATTAGGATCTTTACTTTATTTGTTAATGAGTGGTTTTTATATACAGATTTACAAGTATGGAGTCTGATGTGTTTATAAGTGCATTGTGTGCTCTTCTTTCTTTCTTGTAATTTGCATGTTTGTTGTGCAAGTTCATGCAACAGTGGTGTTGCACTCCTAAGCGATCCTCTTGTTTCTTTGGCACAAGTATCAATCGATTTCCAACATCTTCCCACCAATTTTTTGTCCGGCGATCCCAACTTCATTCGGCCTTAATCGAATACAATCTTCTCGGCCATACCGATGGCAGTTCAAAACCTTCAAAAACATCAGAGGCCCAAAAGAAAACACTAAAATCATTGAAAACCCAGACTAGACTACATCATCTATATGCAATTTTAAGAAGCTATGCGGCAGAAATTCAATCTCATATTTCTGTTGTCTCCTCTTCTCATGACGCTTGGCACCATCTCTCTACTCTCCTGGCCAACAAATCTCGCTCTCGCATCATGTCCTTACAGGAGAAACTCCACGACAACCCCAGAGGTACTCGTTTTATTTCTGAATGTTAGAAACTAGGCATTAGAATATCAATAAATAATACAGATAATTCAATGGGTCATGTATATAAACACTTTCCAAAATCTGTGATTTCGACCCTATTGCCTAGGGTATCACAAACCATGGATCGTGTGTATAAACACTTTCCAAAATATGTGATTTTGACCCTATTGCATAGGGTATCACAAACTAGATTTGGGATAATCCAAGAATGACAAATTGGAATTACAGGCCTATTCCGATTTCGAAACACAGAAATACCTTTGATTGTGTTGTGTTTTCAGAGATAGAAATTGCAGAAGAGATGTCTGGATTTCGTCAAAAGCTTCTATATCTTTAAAACATATTTTCTTCCTTTTATATATGGAAGACGACAATTTTGAGGGATACCACACATTCCAACCAAAATACTGAACCTTGGCGGGAACCCCGCTAGGGGTGCTGCCCCTTGAAACCCCGACTCCAAGGGCACTTCCATCGGACCCCGTATTCCCAAATCCACATTTATCAGTCCGAGTGTGCACCCCGCACCTCTAATCTCGGAACGTAAACTGAACTCAGACTGTGTTGATAGTAATACTGATTACACTAAAATATGTCGATAACTCTAAAATTACCAACATTCCTCGCTTATTTTAGTGTAATCCTTAGTTAACTAAAATAGCAAACACAAAAACAAAACCAAACTCATGTATAAATGAAAATATCTTGAAGATTGAATTTTCATATTAGTATAATACACATTTCAAATACTCGAGAATCTGTGTGTCCCAAGGATTGAACCCATCAACCCATTTGAGTAACTGAAGATATTACACACATAAGTTTACACAAATTCTAATGTTTCAATTTGACACTATTGCAGCCATGTGTTCTATCCATTCATGAGTGCATAAAAGCCTAGCCCAAGGAAGGATTAATAAATGGGTTGAACCCTAATCTAACCTATTGGCATCCCTACTCCGATGTTACAAAAGTATTGATGTCAAAAGGAAGGATTACGAGATAAAGTCACTTAAGGAGAAGGCGACATCACAAGGTATAACTCTTTGGAACTTTCACATTATAGAAACAAATCAATGGGCCTGATAATCCTCTATTTGAAAAACCAAACTTATTAAATTCAATGGAACATTTATTAGCATAAGTGAACTGACAAACATAAATATTTTTTTTAATGTTGGATGTGATAAGGACATTATGGAGATGGAATTGTCAAGTAAAAATTTGGTGTTTGGCTGTATCCTCTTCGTATGATTGGCATATAGGATCCATTACCAACTAATACATAATTAAAAGAAGGCTTATCACTAGTGGTAGAAACAAAACCTAGGTCTGCACGAAGATGTGAACTAACCATGGTGTCTATGTATCCTTAACTGTCATGGTGCTGGAAAACTAATAGAAGACTTGTTGGTTGGTTTATAGTCCTATTAGTGAACCAAGTCCAAGGTGGGGGTGAATTAGCTTGAGCTATATGAGTCTGTTAGACCATGCTCGATTACGCAGCCATTAAGGCATTACAGTCTGTGTTGCTGATGGCTACTTTTGAGAAGGCTCTTGGCATGTAGGCTGGCCAGGATATAGGCTATAGCTAGATTGGGTTGGTCTAGAAGGTCAAATGAAATAGGCATTAGCCCATGGTGTCAAAAAAGCTCAATACGGTTGTTGGGGTATACAAGTATTATGAATACATTATTCTTCAAGAAGGAGCATGTGCGAGCTTCTTAGAAAAGTTGATAATAGGGACTGTTATTGGATATAAGGCTTGTTATATAATCTTACTTAGGGGATAAACCATTGATCATGTATGTAATATATTCTTATCAGGAACTTTAGAATCAATATTGTCTAAGAGCTCAATAATTATCTCGATGCATGTGTAGTAGGTAGTGATGGAGGAATCACTAATAGTAATGTTGTGCAACTTATATCGTATTGGATAGTTCTGCCATCTATATTGTCTCTAGAAAAGAGTTTCAAGATTTGTCCATACCCATTGAGCTATTGTTTTTTTTTTTTTTTTTAATAATCGTCTGAAGTTTCACCATGGAATAAATCTTGAGCCATTTGAGATCATTAGCTTCAATTACTTGATCATTCTTGGATCTGTCGATATGGTCAAGAATTCTATCGATACAATGGATTTCAAAAAGTTCTCATCAAACATCATAGTTGAGATTATAAATCAAAGTAAGGCAAATTATACGATAACAATTCTGCTTTTCTTTTTCAAAATAATTACAATGGAACACGAATATTCAATTCATAATTAATTTTTTCAAAATTGTGCACATAACGTAATGTATTAGACAAAATAAAGCTACCGGAATTTTTGTTCTTGTCGTAGTAGGAGCAAACCAATATTGACTTATTGTCTTTCGCCACATAATTCCAAGACGACATAAGTTTATCTATGCATTAGCAAAGAAGAGACCCCGTAACACAATTTTGGCCACATTTACCTTCATCTTACACACCGTTTTATACAAGATTGAAAAACCAATCGTTCTTTTTTGTGGTCATTTCCCTCTATTTTTCGTCGACGGTGAATCTACATAGTATGTTATGGTTCTGATATGATCATGCCATTCCGGATCTTTATTGTCTATCATAATCCGTTCTTCCATTTTGGATGGACCTACCTACATTGCCTATTGAAATTTGCGTGCATGTATAGTTTTTTCCTTAATATATTGTATTATAAAGAATAGAATAAAAATCTTGCAACTAGTACAGTACAAGTTATTCAATTACAATAATATATTATATAATTAAGTAGTCCTGCCACAGTTGTCACAACTCACAAGGGAAAATTGCACGATAGAGAAATGTATTTTTAGTCATTTTATTATAAATAAAATTTTAAAATTAAGATTTAAGTGATTATGTTGCAAGTTTATAATGAAACGGATTGATTACCTAAGATAGAAAATGAATTTAACCGAAATTAGTCATTCTTTGATAACATGATTCGTCATTTAACTATAAATGCATACCATAGATGCTCAAATATTGATTTAGAAATTGACCAACTCACTTATGTGAAACTGAAAATTTGTGTTAAATGAGGGGTTTAAGACCAAGGGTTGTGACAAGAGTTTATTAATCCTATATATGTAAAAGGTTATTCTTGACCGAATAAACCAATACAAAATGTTATTCCTTCAAAATATAAGAACAGATGGGTCATTTTATGTAATTTAAGTATTATGTGGGGATTTTTATAATTTTGTTTTACATTATTACACATGGACCATATCTACAATTTACTATTATATTGGGACCAAATTTGTAATTTCTTTATTACACAAAGACCATTTATGTAATTCTGTAAATTGCAAAAAAAGCTATCATTTTTGTGAAATTTGCATTTTGTTGACACCATTACATCTAATTTTACTATTATATAGGGATTATTTTTGTAATTCTCTTTTAAACTATTACATAAATATCATTTCTATATATTTACTACTAAATAGGGATTACTTATGTAAGTTTTTGTTTTTTCCTATTACATAGATACAATTTTTTGAATTTTACTATTATATAGGAACTACTTCTATAAATTTACAAAGTAAAGAAAAACACTACTTTTAAAATTTGATATTATCAATAGTTGCATACAACATAATGTTAATATGTATACTCCCCCCCCCCCCCCCCCCCCCCCCCCCAATTGATATTTTAAATTTTGAAGCACTAGTACATGTGAGACACAGGCCAAATGGTTGCTGTTGGGCTACATGTTTATGAGCCACAAAAGATGTGGACTATGTTCACCTAAAGGCTTAAAAGGATAACATTCTTTCAATCATGGAGAATAACTGTTGAGATATATCCACTTGTTAATACTTTGACAACTCGAGAAATCCAAGGGCTCTTTTGACAATTGTACAATAGAAAAATACAATATTACAAGTAAAACAAGACAAAAACTAACTATTATA